>JAYMFT010385648.1:0-35584 GCA_038088735.1 Panulirus argus | reverse complement strand
CAAGGTGGAGTTAGAGGAGAAACGGGAACCAAAGAGAGTTGCTTTGTCAATGGGAGAGACAGCTATAGTACCATCAGGACGAAAAAGTGAGGGGAAGGTGGAGCGACAGAAGTTGTTAGAGATGCCCTTAGCTAAAGAATTCTTTAAAGATCTTACAAGGTCTTTAAAACAGTTCTTTAAAGATCTTACAACTACCTACTTCATCCTGAAGACAAATTTTAAAGTGACAAGGTACACATGCAATAAGCTGTATTTATAATACTTGTGAAAATTTTAATGAAAGTGTGATACTATGTTTTAGATTGCATAAACAAATTACAGGCAAACCCCATATGACTATAGTATAGAGAACATTTCATGTGACATTTGAAAGTTAGGGTACAAATTCATGGAATGACACTAACATTTGCAACAGTGACAGATTTAAAGAAAATTCATACTTTTTTCCTCAAATATTATTCTACTTATCTATGTATATCTCTGATGCCCATTCCCTTTGGGAACTCCTTCAAAGGGATGGCCAGGCAAAAGTCACCATTACTGGTGAACTCCAGTACAGCTTCTTAGCCTTTAGTGCTTCACCCTTAAAAGGCTCCTGGCAGATGGGAACTCTAGTGTAGAGCTTCCAAAGGCTCCTAACTGATGTTCCAACTGATTACTTCTCCCTGTGTCTGCCTAATGATTCTGCCTAATGTTCCAACCTATCACTTTTACCTAAAGCTCCTGCCTTATGTTCCAACCTACTACTTCTACCTATTGCTCTTACCATTCTTTTCAATTAATAATGAAATATTTAAGTGGTGTAAGGTTTTTCAGTTACAATGCCTTTATAATGATGTCAAGGAAAAATAACATTAGATTCTTATCATATTCTAGCCACTGATCATCACCCTATAAAGAATACCAAGTTTTCACATTCTTAATGCATCATGCAAATGAGATCCACTGAACTTGAAAGCATCAATATGGGCAATATAATGGCTAATACATCTACAAACATAAATATCACAAACCTAATTATATAAATTTACTCTGGAAGGCTTCACAAACCATTCACTACACCCTAACATTCCTCAATAACCTCATCACCAGCATTCTCAATAAGAATCAGTAAATACTGTCTGATTTACCAATGAAATGACAACTGTTGCTGAATTAGAGACTAACATACATCATGAGAGAGTCTGGTATACCGATGGTAAACTGCTTTTAGTATTGTCCATCTATTAGAACTGGATTGTGGAAATTTTTGGTCTAGAATGTAACCTCCTTTTGATATGGGTTTCAATTACTCATGTGTCATTTCACAAGAATGACATTGCCAGGAATGTAGCCCTATCATTCTATGAGAACCCCCTGCACCAGTATGCAATGGGAAAGTCATCCATCAATCCATTTATCAATACTGGGTGTCAATAAATTCTTTCCTGTGAAAAACAACATATTTGGAAAATAAAATGTTTTAATTTTGGTTATAGAACAGGAGTATTTCAGAAGTACAGTCAGTTAAAAATTATAGCTATACTTGCTGTGCTGAACTTTTTGAAGTAAATGATGAAGAGTTTTGACATATACCCCATGGTGTCATCATATATTGGTATGCCTGCTATCCCTATTCGCCAATGAAACTATATAGAAAAGCTAATGGTACAAATGTTGGGGAGAGTGAACTTCCCATAATGGAATTACTAGATACTTCTATATTGTATTTCTAATTTCTGCTACATTCCCATGTGAGTTTGTAAAACATACCTGAATATCTAATATGTAAAAAAGGAATACATACTTAAAGTAAATTAAAATGTACCACAAAGAAAAAATTTGTGGAAAATCTGGAACTGTTCTAAAACTCACATTTAAAAATAATATTGCAGCTACAATTCACTACATTTCATTTGCATTACATGTGAAGTCACATTAATATTTTTGGTGCTCCATTCCCTGAAACTAATTTTTTAACAATGGAATGGCTGCAACAGCCATATGATATTTCAAATTTGATTCAATCACACATGCATCAAATCTAGATTTGTATCTTTAAAACGTTTAAAACCTTTCAATTTCCACTGTATTGTAATATGAGGAAAATTAGTATACATTATTTTGATTAGTCACTCATGATCAAAATAAACTCTTATAATATTTACCATATCTTTGTCTACCTGTTCAAATGTTTCCCTGAACAAAACAATTAAATTTCTTTAATGACATTTGTCAAATCACTCATTTTATAATTTTCTTTCATGACCACTTAATATATGGTAAATGGCAACTCATCCCTTTAACTTCCTAATGTTCTTTACATACTATAAGCCTTAGAGCAAATACTTCTTAACCCTTTGGCTACAATCTATGGCTAAAATGACTATACACAAGTTTCCTGCTCACTGTGTTTTAGAGGTGAAGCCATTGTGAGGGATTAAAAGCATCAGAATTAATGAGTAAATTTACTGTGTATTGTATAGCTCAAAGGATGGGGGGTGGGGGATGATTGCCCTGGTTACCCTTGAAGCAAAGAACAAAACAAATGAGATTTGACCATTCCAAGTGTGAGAAGAAAATGAAAAACACCCCACTGAAGGTCACCATAGGTCCGCACTAAGCAGGATCACACAAACACTAGTGCTAGCACACTGCAAGAATATACAATTATGACACAAGGATTGATAATGGATATTGTATTCCTTGAATTTGCTAAGGCTTTTGATTCAGTAAATTACAATACCTGCTAGATAAAGTAGCAAAATTGAATGTAAAGACAGGCTGAAAAGGTGGATGAATGATCAGAATCTCAATATGTAATTATAGCCCATCTTACCTGCCAGTGTACTGCCATTAGCAGCAGAGATGTTATATCTCTGCATGTGAAACCACCTTTTAACTTCTCTACTTGTGGTTTTGAGTAACACTGAAAAGCTAAAGTGCTCCTTTTGGACACAGTTGAATCCTACTACCAGAATCCAGTACATAAAAAGCATGTAGTACTGCAGATCCCAGTCAACTCTCTTGTGCACAGAAAACTCTTAAAGATGAGCATAGTCGATGCAAAATCATTTCATTACTATCCAATAATTGTGAACATACCTCTTGGACATACTTCATTGATATGGAGATAATATAAAGAGCTATGACACTGAAGGCCCAAACATATTGTTAGCAAAAATAACATTCACATTTCAAACTTACTTTCATCGGGCTGTGGTGCAGAAAGAATCTCACTGTGCTTCTTCTTGACTTCTTCGACATTGTTTTGTATCTTCTCTATCATCTCACGTATCTCCTCCACCTGAGGGATACAAATATCACATGTGAATTCTATAATAGCTGTAGGCCATCAAACATTTCACAATGTTACTGAGAAGAGCAATTCAGATAAAAAAAAAAAAAATATCACCATGGAAAACTAAATCATCAGGACAATCTCTTAGGGCAAAACCAAACTCTTACACCCACTTAGAACTTTTAATAACCACACAAGTCTTTTACATCAGGGAAATATCATAACCCCTCACAAAACTCTTAACACTGCAAAAACTTTTAAAAACAGAGTGTACTTCTGCACGAAGATGAACTCTCATTATTTAAAGGAATTCTTATCCCAATAATAGCTCTTTATACCAAGGACAACTCTTAACCCTTAAACTGATATAATCATAAGCGGATGATAAGCTGTTTACCGCTGTTATCATCAGCTGATGATTTAATGGTTCTCACTCTTATCTGAATTCCCAGCTAATGTTTGATTCCACCAATTATCCATAGATGTCACCAGCAATCTCCTTCCATAGCTTGAAAAAAAATATTACATACCTTAGTGACCCACATATATCATCATATAAGGTGTATATAATGGAAATTCCCACTCTCTCTCCCCAGGCAAAACATCAAATATGGAAAGTTTAGTTAGTTTTGGAATAAACAAATAATCATCATAGGATAACTGTTTATATTTTGGTTATAAAACAATTATTAGTATTACTGATTCAGAGATAGGGCAACAATTTGCTATATCTTCATGTAAAATATAGTTTCAAATAAAAATGTTGGTAAAATAAAATAGAAAATGTAAAGTTCACTCAATTAGAATATACTTACTTACACCTAAAAATTAATACTGTATATAAAGTGTTCAGATCTAAGTGTAATTCTGCATCTATGGGAAATCAAGCATGAAAAACACTTACAGTACAAAAGCCACCTGCCTGCCTCAAAGCAGTCCATTCAAAACCATATCAAACCAATAAGGTGATAATATACCTCCTTTTTATGTTTTTTCTTTACTTATAGATAACATATGTATGTTCTGTAAGGAAATATTATCTTTCCAATTTCTTTATTTTTTGTGCACAGGGGGGGGGGTGACCCATAGAATTAAATGTGCAGTCTGAGGTTTACAGTAATACCAGAAAGGAACCTCTATAGTAGTGGTAAGTCTATAAAACAAAGAGGAATTTTTAACATTATACTAAAACATTAATGCAAAGATGATTCTCAACACCAAGATGAGTAGTTAAGGATAGTTCTCAAAAGCAGGACAGAAGTGCTAACACACTCATAACCATTACTGGTCAAGGCAACATCCAGAAACTGAGTAGTAAGTGTTAATAAAAAGCCGAGTCACTTTTTCTTTCATGAGTAAAGATGAATTATGACAAAAATTCTGCTGGTACTTTTATAGTGGCTGTGTACAGATATAAAGGAATTCAATAACACAGTCTAATTTTGCTTTTGAAATTTCTTATCTTACTAAGCTTTATTCAGCAACTTTTGTTAATCAATCACTGAATTCTATGTGGTGTGTGTAGTAACAGGACAGCAGCAGCTATGAAGACTGGACTGTAATAGTAGTGATGATGGTGGTAGTGACCGGAAAGCAGTAATGGTGTTGACAACAAGACAGCAACAATGTTGGTAATAGTAGCAATATCAGGACAGTAGCAGTAGTGATCATGGAGGTAGGACAGCAGCAATACCTGGTGAATACCTGGTGAGAGTACCTGGTTAAGTCTTCAGGGATCTACTACCCCAACAGTCTGGGCTGAGCCTATGCTGTTGGATTGGGTAGCTGTTGACCAGGCTGTTGGAAGCCACAACCCCCAGACCCACACATCCTAGATGGTCTGATATGCTTTGTACGCACCTGTCCTGTGCACTCTTAATCTTCTCTACTGTTTCTGATGATAGCAAGCAAGATGTTGCAGAGTGTTGGGCCTCAGATGTTTAAGGTGCTCTTTCTTTTTGTGCATACTGCTCTTTTGCCTGTCATGCCAACAAGATGTTACTTTCAAATGTAAGTTGGGAGCCATACCTTCTAAGATTTTCCACTCAGAGATGATGATAAACCTTTCCCACTTGGGCTCCAGGAAGTATAGTTTCAGAGATTTCCAGTGTCTTCAGTAATTAGTTCCTTTACCACATTACTAAGGGCAGTGAAAGATATCTGAACACTCTAATTCTATACTTTTGCCTGCCTTGTAGGGTGATGTTAGAACACAACAATATTCAAGTCATGAAAGAATTATTGCCTTGAATATTTCAAATAGAGAGAGAGAGAAAAAAAAGAGCTAAACTTTTCTTGTAATTAAGGAGGAATGAAATGTTTATCAATCCTACTCATAAACATATCTATAGTACTGCTCTCAAGCAATCTAACGGGTAAATTGTTTGATGTGTTAACATTCCCATAAAAGAAAAACTACCTCTACTCTTTTGAGGTAAATCATTTGCCCACAAGTTTGTAACCATTGTTAATTTTTTCTTTATTTTTACCAAGACGGCTGGTGCAAGTGAATGCCCTATTCAAATTCATCTCATTAACACCATGTTAATATACTAGCCAAAGTCAAGAACTCAATTAATCAACCAGCCCAATAAAAAGTGAATTGATTGCCAACAGACTGTTGTGACCAGGATTAAAAATTATGTGGGCAGCTCATGAATGTTTCAGGGTCAGCAACAGTAACTGCTATACTAGAGAGGCCCATTCAGAGAAGTCAGAGGAATCTGTTGTTAAGCATCTTGCTAAATCAAAGTTATTGAAGCCTTTGATGACACTGAAGATGTGTATCAGAACAACCTTTAACCTCTTTTCCAAGGTAAATCAATTTAAAGTCATTTAGTCAGAACTCATAGGACTTGTTTCTCATTCAGGGAATCATATGAGGTACTTGCCTCTTTATTCTCCACATTCTGTCTATGTCTTTTTTCAAGTAACTTGACCAAATCTGAGCACAGTACTCAAGGTAAGAATGCATCCTTGGCTTGTAAAGAGTAAGGATGATTTCCATAAACTTATATGTGAAAGCTCTACCTACGAATCCAAGAATTTTGTTCGTACACAACAGTGGTGCTGGTGACAGGGTTATATATAACAGTGGTGGTCCTAATAACGGGGACAGTGTGTTGGAGAGGCAGCACTGGGAAAGGAGTGGAAGGCAGGATATGGCAAAGTGTGTGATAGTGGTGAAAGGTAGCATGGGTGGTAGGAAATGGTGAAAGGCAGCATGGAGGGTGGGTAGTGGTAGAAGGCAGCATGAAGGGTAGTGGTGAGAGGCAGCATGGGGGTAGTGGTGAGGCTGCATAGGGGACAGAGCTGAGATGCAACATGGGGGATAGTGGTGAGAGGCACCATAGGGGGAAGAGGTGAGATGCAATATGAGAAAGAGTGGTGAAAGGCAGCATGGGAGGGGGTAGTGACAATAGGCAGCATGGGATACACTGGTGAGAGGCAGCATGGGGGTAGTGATGGGAGGAAACGTTCAATCATGGTGAGAAGCAGCATGGGAGATAGTGGTGAGAGGCAGCATGGGGGAGGTAGGGGTGAGAGGCAGCATGGGGGTAGTGGTGAGAGGCAGCATGGGGGTAGTGGTGAGAGGCAGCATGAGGGGTAGTGGTGAGAGGCAGTATGGGAGTAGTGGTGAGAGGCAGCATGAGGGGTAGTGGTGACAGGCTGCATGGTTTAATGGTGAAAGACAGCATGGGGGTAGTGGTGAGAGGCAGCATGGGGATAGTGGTGAAATGCAGCATAGGGATAGTGGTGAGAGGCAGCATGGCAGCATGGGTTTAAAGGTGAAAGGCAGCATGAAGGCAGTGGTGAGATGCAGTATAATGGGTTGTGGTGAGATGCAGCATGGGGGTAGTGGTGATAGGCAGCATGAGGGGTAGTGGTGAGAGGCAGCAGGGGAGTAGTGGTGAGAGGCAGCATGGGTGTAGTGGTGAGAGGCAGCAGGAGGGGTAGTGTGAGAGGCAGCATGGGGGGTAGTGGTGAGAGGCAGCATGGCAGTAGTGGTGAGAGACAGCAAGGGGATAGTGGTGAGAACCAGCATGGGAATAGTGGTGAGAGGCAGCATGGGGGTAGTGGTGAGATGCAGCATGAGGGCAGTGGTGATAGGCAGCGTAGGGGTAGTGGTGAGATGCAGCATGGGGGTAGTGGTGATAGCGTAGGGGGTAGTGGTGAGAAGCAGCACTAGGCATTGGTGGGAGACAAGGGGGGCGGTGGTGGGGGGAGGGGAGCGTGACTTATCAAGGGCATCAGCCCATCTCAGCCAACAGTTAGGATCAGACAACCACAATCATGGGTACCAACCTCCTCCTCCCAACCCATGCCTTCCAAACTGGCCCTCACCTACTCTTTCGAATTTACTGTTAGTACATATCTCTAACATTTCTTGGTTAGAGATACTCGTTTTATTGACCCCAGTGTCTGTGATTAGTAATACATCATTTGTAAAATATACATAAAGCAAAATAAGATGACTGTGTGATCATTCCCTTAAGCCTGTTTGCTATATGTATTAAACAATGCCTTACGGAAGTAAATTAGGTTATTTAGCTGTTCTCTTTCATTTGCAATGGGACTGTTCTGTTTGACTTTACATTTACATCCATACCCTCATCCATCCCGTTATCACTACAAAATTACAGTGAAAATCACCAGATCAAGTTATCGTTGTTTTGGGTTTCTCTGCGTCCATTAGTTTCCCCTCATTTACTGTCGGTGATGCGTGTAAGGAACCATGTAAGCGCGAGTACGACTGTTAAGTTTAGAGCTAATGATTCACATTTCTTCAGGGATATTTTCATCACGTATCAACATCAAACTCGCTGCTACATCAACTTCCTTAATGTTTCCTAAATTGGCTCTGAAGGTCTCATTAGGTGCCTACTGCTTATAGTGGAGATAGTTCAGTGTACTGTGGTACTTTATGGAGGCCATAGGTTCAGTAAGCGGAAATTATATCGGCACTATTTCGAGGTTTATCAGCGTGGACGACTTTATTTGCATGCTTTATTTATCAACATTTCCTAACCGAGTTTCCTTCGGATGTCATGTAATCCGACACACACACACACACACATAAATTTTATTGTTAATACACATATAATACTTCCACTCGTGAAATTCTGGAGTAAATGGAACACTTCAGCCGGCGTGAGATGGCTGGCAGTCTTGTGACGAATCACGAACGGGACCGGAACAATACTGCTTTCATTTCGCTTTCACAAAAGTCATCTTTTATGTGACTGAGAGAGAGAGAGAGAGAGAGAGAGAGAGAGAGAGAGAGGGAGAGAGAGAGTCGAAAATACTTGCCTTCCAAGAGAAACAAGCAGGTGTGCCGAACCTCGCGTAAGACATACAATACAAAAGGCACATTCTCAGCCAACCAAATCGCTTAACATACAACAGAGACAGGACAGCCTAAGCCATTCAAACTGCTCCGACTTTACTACTAATGCAAAAATACAATCGATTTCTGGCAACATTAATCACGCAAAAAATTAAACAAAATCATGAAAAAAAAATACAAAAACGGTGTCTCAAGCATTACAACGCTCATTCAATTCAGTCCAAGTCAAAATAATTTCACTCAGTCCCAGTTATGTTGATTTGAAATAATTCATATGATGAATTTTTCCTATAACAGTCGTCGTTACAAATAAATGTCAATCAAGTTGATCAAAATCAGATAAACCTACGAGTCACTCAGTTACATTACTAGTCGTTGCGGGTGCAATGAGAATACAGCAGCAATATTCAATGATTTGGCATTCATGGCATCATCCTATTCCCCAGCACATCCCAGGTCAATATTTGACCTTGCAGTTCATCTGACCAAAATCGGATCCCGAAGACATGTTAATTAAACCATTCATAAAATAAGACGGCAGCTGGTTAATGAATCTCGCGAACACGACGGTACGGCTCCCGAGCACGACGGTACGGCTCCCGAGCATGACGGTACGGCTCCCGAACACGACGGTACGGCACCCGAACACGACGGCACGACTCCCGAGCATGACGGTACGGCTCCCGAGCACGGCTGTACGGCTCTAGAGCACGACGGCGGCACGGCTGCAGTAAATGACGGTACGACCCTTGAGCGGGACGTTACGACCCCTGGGTACGATGACGTAGCCTTTAACCTGACCCCCTAGCATGATGAAAAAAAAAAAAAAACGACCCTGTATTAACCCCAATGGCGGCTCATGTAGTGACAGCCGACGAGCGCACTAGAACGCATAACAAGGGCGTCTCTCTGTGGCCCACGCCGCCGCTTCAGGACGCCTACGCCACGGGGCCTTCGGGACCGCCCGCGCGAGCGAGGCGCTGCACCGCAGCAAGGATTCGAAATTGAGTAAAGTGCTTTAAAGACGAGTTGCTAACATCCAATCCCGAGTACAGAGAAGAATCTCCAGGGAACAGAAGGATGCACGCAGTCGGACTGGTCGGAGGAGAGGAGAGGAAGTAACAGAAAGGGACAGAAGGAGAGGGAGAGTGGTGTGAAGGAGAGAGGGGAAAAAAGAGAGAGAGTATGAAGTGAGGAAGATGTGCCGAAAGAACAGGAAGAATAAATAACATGGGATGAGCGAGAGCAAGAGAGCTCCACCCCTTGCCTCTCCTCCTGCAGGAGTGAGCGTAGTAGTGAGTGGGAGAGAGAGTGAGTGAGAGTAGTAGCGTGGGATGGCGGCGGTGGGCTGGTGGCCGTCCCGAGGGGGGGGGGGGTCACTATTGATTTCGATGCTCATTCAGAGGGCAGACAGCGCGGCGCTCCCACCACGGCCTGGCTGGTCACTCGCCCCAGACACGGCCGGGAGACGGCAGGTGACTCAGGGAGACGGGAGACCCAGTTTGGGAGACGGTAGGCTGACTCAGGGAGACGGGAGACCCAGTTTGGGAGACGGTAGGCTGACTCAGGGAGACGGGAGGAAACAGACAGAAACAAACATGCACGCGGGGAGGAGGAGGTTAAGTACGCCAGCACCCACCGGGTAGGAGAGGTATGCATGGTGTTGGCGTGGGAGGCACGACGGTTCACGATACTGTACGTGGGCGCCCGTGGCTGATCCAGGGTACACGCTCTAATGTGGGTCTGGCGGTAGGAGTGTGCGTGTGTGTGTGTGTGTCTGTGTCTCTGTGTGTGTGTGTGTGTGTGTGTGTATGGAGGGGGGGGGGGAGCGGGACAGACCCTACATCAGGAATGAGTATTTGTAGGTCATGAGCTGGTATTATGAGCAGTGATGACAGTGTATGGGGGGAAGTGTGTGTTCTAAGACTGTGAGCTTCCAGGACATTCCCCTGAACATGTGTCTTTCTTTTCCTTTCACTATGACAGTTTTCTGTCCATCGAAGGAGTTTCACCCCTTGCTCCTTCCTGAAGATCCACCTTCTTTACTAGTCATCTGCGTGGTTCACTGTTATGTGCTCTCTGGCAGTCCAGGTACATAAATTCACACAAGCCTTTTTTTCTTTTCAGCGGAGCTCACTCTCTTGCAGAAATCTATGAGGTTCGTTACTCATGATCTTTCCCTGGAATCGTGCTATCTCTTAACCAGGTAGTTTCTCCTTTACTGGTAGTCACCCATTTGCCTTCCGATTATATTTTCCAGTACCTTACAGACCACGCTCTTCAGGGAGATCGATCTGTAGCTGAGCGCATCTTCCAGTTAATATGTAAGTACTGTTTGTAGCAAGTGAAGAGGGAGTTTTACCCTCGTGGGGCACCATCTTTTGGAACTTTCACTCTTATGCATGCTGTCCGCGATTGTGTGTTTGTGCAATTACCTATCTTTACTGCACGGGGAGGAAATTTTACAATCATGGAGCCCCTGAGAGAGAGAGAGAGAGAGAGAGAGAGAGAGAGAGAGAGAGAGAGAGAGAGAGGAAAGATATCCTGTGAGCTGTGAAGGGTGGTGGGTTGGAAGAGATGGTAGCCTAACCGATGCGCACACCGGAGAAGTGTCTGTGTAGCGTATCAGTGAGGAGTTCCCTTCATTGTGTACCTACACAGGAAGTGTCTGTGAAGCGGGGAAGGTGGTACCCTCCACTGTGTACCCACAAAGGGACTGTCTGTGAAGCGGGGCAGGGAACAAAATACAGCGTGAGAGAGGAAGGATGGGTCATGAGTAGCGTGTAGGGTGGAGTTAAAAGTGTGTGTTGGGGGTTCCCTTGATGCTATGACTGACTCTCCAGTTAATATGTCACTCCAGGATATACGTCAGGGCTAAACAGACAAATTGGCAGTTCATGGCAAAACCTTTATTGGCCTTATATAACACACGAGTCATGAATTTACTTCCAGCATTCAGGAGGGGGCGTTGACAGTCCAACAAGTATAGTAAACACTACAGATAAACCTGGATACGGAAAAAATACTCCAGTTTTCGCTACTGCTTTTTTTTTCGTGGGAAAAGAGTATTTCACAAGTGGTGGATCAAGTTGTGACGCCTGGTTTTCCCCTCCCAGCCCCTGTCTCAAATATGGATCAGTATCTTTGCAATAATCACCAATGTCGCCAATGTGTTCATTAGAATCATTATACTACTGTCACGATCATCATTATTACAGTTACAATCAAATCATCGTTATTGCTGTCATTATCATCAGCAAGTCCTGGCTACAGGCCTCACCAGGGTACACTGTGACGTGACGGGACCCATGGTGACTGACCCAGGCTCCAGCTGTTGCTCCTGGCAGCCTTCACCCACCACTCCACTTCATCTGACATACATACTCATGCTGAACCCCCTTCAGTGCCATCCATGAGCACGACCTTTCGTTCAGGTATGTACTCCTGAACCCCGAAAGCCATGAAGAGCCTTTCTTTCATTACTCGTACCCTTGTGAAGTGAATATCATGACAAGTATGTATGGCACATACAGAAACTAACATTTCAACATCTATTCGTGTTTAACTGAAGGAGCCACATATCTTTTCACCACACCCAGCTTGACAGTGTCACACATCTGACGCCCAAGGGGGAGATTCCACATGTGACTGGTCAAAGAGTGAATATTTCATGCCTGACTTATCGCCTTGTCTCGAGGCAACATGCTCCTCCATACAAAACGCAAACATGATACCAGGGATGGAATCCGGGAGTACAGCCTTTACCGAAGCAGACTACAACTGAACTGCAGGAAATCCAAGAGAACTGCAAAGCAGAGCATTTCGCAGTCTTGCAAATAAATAATTAAAGAATGCAAGACTGAGGAGAGTAAAGCAAGAGGCGTTGAGCAAACAGCACGGGTGACCTGACGTACAACTGGGCCCGGGACATTCCCGGGAGCCGAGCAGACCTCGAGCAGACACCCGCAACTTGAGTCCACAGAAAACGGGTAATATATTTCCCACTCTCACCAATAATATATATATATATATATATATATATATATATATATATATATATAAAGTATATGAACCATCACTAGGGATTTGAAAGAACTTTAACTATACAGTCTGGAAGGGAGAGAGCGATTCATGATACATAAAAGCATTACAGGAAACAAAGCCTCTCAGCAAAGAAGACACGGAACTGTAGCATCGGGAATTATTCCTGGAAACATACTGAAAATACATCGGACGATAACAAACGAATGTCCAGCAAAGAAACACGGAAAAAATTATAATTTCAGGAGCATTAAGAAACGTGAATGGACTGGCTACAGGGACATTCAAAAGATCAGACTCACGACTAAAGTCAGTCCCGAATGAACCATGAATGGAAGGCAATACCTATAGGAGCGGTAGCTGAGAAAAGCATCATCATCCAACGAGAGACATGCGGTGAGCGCTACGCGCTAGCCCTGCCTTTCCGGCGGCAAATTCTCGCGCATGTACTCGTAGGGTAGGTACTCTCTCGTGAGCCCACGAGGATCTTACGGAGAAAACTCATATCTGGAGAAGGAGTGCGAGTCTCGGTATGTCGACAGTGTGTGCGCTGGGCCCTTGATGGCGCGAGTGATTCTCCGTGTGCGGTTGACGGATGATGACAGGCGGGCGGGCCGGAGGGAGAAGCACTGGTGGGACGCGCGCTACACTCCCGGTAAATGTGTCTGTGTTATTACTGGTATAATGACTGGAGGTGTGTGGATGGCACTGGGGGTGTGGGGGTGGCACTGGAGGTGTGTGGGTGGCATTGCAAGTATGGGTGTCAGTGGAAGCTGGGTGCCAACTGAAGCGTGAACAATAACAAAATAAAAACATTAGCGCTGCTGGAAATGAGGCTGGGAAATGAGGCGCGAGCGTCGATGGAGGCGGTGTGTGTGTGTGTGTGTGTGTGTGTGTGTGTGGGGCGGGGGGGGGGGAATCCTCGGGTGGCGCTTCAGCGCATGTGGTTCTTCAGGCGTGGGGCTGGTGGTGGGGAGGTCCAGGGGAGGCAGGAGACGTGGGTGGTGCAGGGGGAGGCAGGCGTGGGTGTACCAGCGAGAGTCGTGTGCACCTCACTGGGGACGTGGTGGGTGGATATCACTCTATCAGACGACACTTTAGCTGAGGAGCGTCAGATACGTGTGTTGTTACGAGTGCTGGGAGGAGTGTGGGGTCTTCTTGTGGTGAGGCTTCCATCTGAAACTCTATCTTACGACGGAAAATGATAAGGGCAGCGGAGAGGTGTGTGGGTGGGTAGCCTGAATCTATGCCTCGATACGGTGTCCACGGACGGCAAGGGTGTGTGTGTGTGTGTGTGTGTGTGTGTGTGTGTGTGTGTGTGTATTTGGCTGGGATGTGTGGGCGGTGCGTGGTCAGGATGTGTGCATGTGTAACGGCCAGGATGTGTGGATGGTGAGCTTGGTGCTTGGCTTCGATGCGAGCGTGGACATGGTCTCGCCTGACGGGTATCCAAAGTCTACGCGAGAGTAAAGGCTTTGGTGGCACGGGTACCGGATGGATGAGCGGCTGGCAAAGTCTGGGCGGCAAAGGGTCGCACGTGAACAAGGGAAGTGGGTGGCACGGGTTAAGCTTCTATGAGGTAAAGATTAATGGGTTGCCAGGATTTATGGGGGAGCGAGTGTGTGAACGGCAGGGTTGTGTGGGTGGCGCAGTTTACGGTGGTAGGAGGACGCGTTGGTGGAAAGGACTGGCTGCTGAGTGGCAAGGTTTGTACTGAAGTCATAAACTTGTTGAAAGCTGAAAATTCAGACGTTTTCCACACATTTTCAGGCCCAGGGAGACCAACTTTCACACTCACTTTTGTAGAAGTGTAAACTTACATATAAAATCTGATCACTGTCATTTCTAGAGTACTTTAATTATGAAATCAATATATTAACTTTCAAATGCGTATCATTATCGAATAGTTATTTTCGGATCAATTTCTTCTATCCTTAATGTTGAAATTCAGGATACATACCATTTTCAAACACATTTTTTTAAAGACATTTAAGGTTTGAATCTTCAATTATAGAATTGCTTGATTTACTACGACTTCTGCAAACCTTTCAGGTTCCTTTGCACAGAATTTACAGGTAAGACACGAGCGCTGTGCAAGTACAGCCCGGGTACAAGCAAGGCAGGCATGACACGCAACCCACGCGTTGGTTACGAACGAGTCAAACGTGGATTAAAACAAGACGAGTGTGGACTCTTAAGTAGAACATACGTGCTAAAAAACATGACTCACACAGACTACAAACAAAGCATGTCTGTATCACCAAGGTACACCATGGTAACGCACAGTATGGTTGAGTAACACACACAGCGTGCACAGATAACAGGCTAGGCTTTTACAGGTAACAAAAAAGGGCTTTACAATCAAAGCAAGTCATGGGAAAGGTGGCAAGCGAGGAGCTGCGGGATTTGGAAAAGTATGGGAAGGGAGAGGAAGCGAGTAAGGCGCGGAGAGAGGGGGCACGCAAGGCGAGAGGAGGAGGGGGGGAGCACGCAAAGAGCTGGGGGAGGGGATAAGCAAGGCAAGCAGGGGGGGGGCAGAAGAGGGGGGAGGGAGAAGGGACAAGCAAGACGCGTGACGTGTAGAGGGAAAGGAAACACTGTATCCAGTGAACACACACCATCAGAGTGTTTACGGTGGATGATACCCTCACTGGCAGCCTTGCTGAGCCATGTGCGGCTACGGTCGGGTCACAGTGATTGGAGTGTAAGCGGGGACGGGTCACAGTGAGTGTTGTGAGGGCAGGAACGGGTCACAGTGATTGATGTATTGGCGGGAACGGGTCACAGTGATTGATGTATTGGCGGGAACGGGTCACAGTGATTGGCGTGTAAGCGGGATGGGTCACAGTAAGCGGTGTGTGGGAGGACACGGGACATACTAATCGGGAGCGTGGGCGGGAAGGGGGATAGACCGAGCGGGTGTGTGGGCGGGAAGGGAGGAAGGGGTAGGGGGGAGGAGGAGGGGCACCACGAGCATGACACCCACGGGTCCGTCCGGATCAATGGAAGAGGCCGCTCTACCAGGAAACGTTTGAGGGGTGTTTACTGTGAAATGCCACCCAGAATAACCCGGTCCACACGGGAACCCGCGGCCACCCTCCAGTCTGTCCAGCGACCACATGGCTGAATGGCCTCTTGAAATTCGACAGTTATGTAAATGATCAAAATAAATATAAAAAAAAAAACACAGCGACTATTTCAGAAGAGCATCCCAAAAAAGAAATGAATTACAGAGAGAGAGAGAGAGAGGGGGGGGGGGAGCAGACAGACACAGCAGCTGCCGTGATCGGATCTGGTGCTTGTCCTCACCGTGCACACCATCTGTTCTGCCACCAGTGGAGGGTAACACGATCAGGACACAAGCAGCTTTGTCCTTGCCAGTCCGTGTACTACTACGTCGGAGGCGACAAGAGAGCCCCCCCCCCCCTTTTTTTTTCTAAGATGGCGCAATGCTCACAGCACTGTTCCGATTTACGGTTATTTGCACTAAATATTACATCATGGACGGAGAATATCGACCAGGAACTGCTGCTTCTGAAGACTTTCAAGACTTTCAAAAGATCCTGAAGAATGTCACTGTATAGGCATACATTACCTTTGTTCATAAACCTTAAACTGTAGAGTGCTTATAGAGCAGGGCTTCCCAAACTGGGCACAGATGGGGTCACGAGGTTTGTTTGTGGAGTCGCGAACAGTCCTCTCTACATTGCAAAGTAAGGCTGTTTGCGGGTGGTGCAATGTGTGAATCGTAAATTCTGGGGTCAGAAGTTACAAAACAAAGTTTGGAAAGCTCTTCCAGAGAGCATTACTATCCGAAGCGTAACATTTCCTCCTAAAAAGTTCTTGTGTGACATTAATCTTATAAAAAAGGAACTCTCTTCTGCAAGATGATACATTATTTTGAATCTTTTTTATCTGTTTGAGAATGACGTCACATTGGAACTTTTTTAAGAAGCTATTGGCACTCCTTGTATTGTTATACCCTTTTTTAAGCTTTCAACTACGAGAATCTGTCTACAACATTGACAGCACAGCTGTCAAGCTCAACATATCGCTAGTATTAAACCTCGCATCTTTCTGGAGAAATCACTATACACACTGCCCTGAATGCAGCAAAGACGATACAAGCATTTAATCAGAAGAATCTAAAATTCTTCCTCCAAGAAATAATTAGACCATCAGCTGATGCATTATTCAAGTCGGGAGAGATTATACCTCCTTGGCGTATCCCACAGGAAGAAAAAGAAAAGGTGTACGGAATATGTTTGTACACCTTTCATCCAGTTTTAAAGGTTTCTAATAATACGTTCAATCAAATGCCTTCTTTGCGTTTGTCAAACACAGGTACTGTAGACTGGGTATGACAACCTGAAATCTATTTGAAGACTAAAATCCACATAAGGCCAAAAGGGTTACATACCTCTGAGGGATGAACCTGGTGATGGTATAGCAGTGTGAGTGAGGGCGTAATTTAGCAAGTGGAGGGATCAATCTTTCCCCCAGTGTGTCTATAGCTACAACTGTTTAACAGCTTCGTCACCACTAGATAAATACGTGTAACAGCTCTATCACGGCTGACTACACTTGCGTCATACGACATCATAAAATATACCTTCAAAAACTAGCAAAAGCAGCAGCCTAACCTACAGTACTCCCTGCAGCAGCAGAACTAATAATAACTTCAGAAGCAGCAGCAGCAGCAGCATTAACATAACCATTACAACCTTTCACAAGAGCAGCAGAAGCAACAACAACAGGACACGAGACTCCCCGTTAGCTTCCCAGGAGAAATAACCCAAATGCACCCAGTCAATCTGGCTGGGAATACAGTGTGTTGTTTTCACACCCCTGCCACCGTCAATGGGGGAGGGGGAGGAGGAGGAGGAGGAGGGCGCCCCCCCCCAGTGATGCTAGCCTGGGGGTGAGGGGGATGGGGTGGGGGGGAAGACACACGCTATCTAATCCCCCTGAGCGTGAACGTACCACCTGTGGGTATGATGACCTGAACTTTAACACGATACTGGAGGGCGAGATCATCAAAAGGTCACGTCATAAAGCCCAAGGGTAATGCCGTCGACCTCATGGACCGTACCAAGGGTCGTAACGTCGTGCTCAAGGGTCGTAACGTCGTGCTCAAGGGTCGTAACGTCGTGCTCAAGGGTCGCACCGTCGTGCTCAAGGGTCGTAACGTCGTGCTCAAGGGTCGCACCGTCGTGCTCAAGGGTCGCAACGTCGTGCTCAAGTTAACTGATTACTAACCTAACCAAGATTATGACATACGAATGTCACATACCTTTTAAGCCAAATCCTCACTGATTCCATACCACAGCCTGTGTAAGTTGAAAAACACACATCAATTTCTGAGTAGGCCGAGCACAAAAAGATATACGCATCCATTAATAAGCAGGCCGAGCGTAAGACTGGGCAAACGAGACTGTGTGGCACACCCACCGCCGTCTGTAATATCCGAGAGTGGATGTCGCCAAAAGGCAGGCAACAGTTCCCGACCGAGAGACGGATGGAAATCCTTCTCGTAGCTGACACACACAAAAGGCTTTGTAAACTTCGAGAAACATTGCCTCGATTGTTCCAGCGTCTGCCACCCCCATTTTTACGATTAGCTTCTCGGACGCGGTGGTATTACTAACCTCGAGCACGACGGTACGATCATCCCTGAGCACGGCGGTACGTCATGCCATTACGATCCTTGAGCACGACGGTATTTACCCTTGAAGACGCACACACAAATGTATGTATATACAATACTCTCTGACAGCATAGAGTATTGTATATGTCTATGGAGGTGAGGCATATACACAGCGAGTGTATATTATGCACCGAATCTTCATCATTTTTTAATCTTCGTCTGGTGATTACATGGTGAGGTTCACGGCCTTATAATGACCCTGGCAGCGTACAGGCCTAACCAACCAACCAACCAGAGCACAAATTTCCCTCCACTTCTCTTCCTGTCTCTGACCTGTCCCCATACTATAAATAGCCGTGCTCTCTTTAATCCCACCTGCAGGGTATTTTCGGAATACAAGGTCTGTGAGAGCAAAACCCATTTGCTGTAAATGCCTGAGAAAAGGGATACTTCTCTTTCCTCTAGTCCACACTGTGAACATCGGTGCATCACGGCTACAATTATATTTTTCGTTTCCTCTTCACCATCCTTGTGAGGTTCTCTATCCGACCATCCTCCACTCCCTCCTCCTCCTCCTCCTCCTCGCGAGTAATTCTTTCCTTCTCTTCATTCCACTCACCCATGGCGCGTGGGCTGAAAACTTCTTTCCGAGAAAACCCATCAGATATTAGGTCACCTTCTCTTGTCCTCTACACATATGCCCCCTCGAGTGTGATTAATATTTGTATGTTACGGGAAGAGTTTTGTTGGTCGTGTTGCCCCGTTTCTTAGCCTTGTATATATCTTTACCTGGCCTTTACTCCTATGTATGTATGCACACACACACATCCTCCAGCCTAAGCCAGGTACCCATATATCGACCAGCCTAAAAGGGGGAAGCGGGAATGAACCCCTGGGTTCGGTGCGGACCGGCTGCCATTTCCCCAGGACCGCTTTCCTAGAGGTGGGCTCCTGCAACTCCTAGACTGCACTTCACTCAGCAGCAACATACTATAATCAACACAAGGTAAAACGTTCGAGGTTCACATGTGCAACGACTAAGTTCTCAATGCACTGTGTGCCTTCAGAACACCCAACTGTTGCTCTATGCACCTAATTCACTCAAAACTTCCGGTACTATTGGGTCCCCTGTCTCCTCCAAACACTCGGGGCTCACCAGTCATCTTGGCAAGGCAGTAGGGCAAAAAGCACGGCTCGTCTAGAGAGCAAATATGGTAAGTCCAGAAGACAAACATAATTTCCTCTGGTATCAATATAATCGGGGGCGGGAAGGAGAGAGAGAGAGAGAGAGAGAGCTAAGCGGGGGAAATGGTTGGTTGGCTGTCTCTTGCGACGACACATGCGTGATGCTCTTTTGATTCGGTTCCCCGCGACGGCCCTGGATTCATTTCCAAGACACTACGCACGTCCTTTACACCTCCACTCTGAAGTATTACCAAAGTTCAGAGGTTACAGTCCTCGCGACCTTGTGTGTTCTGAGGGAAATGACAAGAGATTCGCATTTTTGAAATACCGTAAGTCAAATCTACAGGATGACAAGGCGTTCAGTTTCTGGCACGCGTTGAACCTCCGAAATATATATTTCACACATGAAGGAAATGTGTTGGTCTAGAGGCCTTAAGAGTGAGACGTTCCCTGACGAGACTGTGTACTCCTTTCCTTCAGAGTTCGACTCTTCATTCGTGGTGTAACCCTATATGCACGCGGAGTCAGGTAACACGAGCAGAATAAGATGGTTAAAGGTCAGCACTCTGTCCCACCCACCCAGTGTTTCCTGGAGCCAATAATAGCGACTGGAAATCACAACACCCCCGCATGGTGTACGTTACGAGACTTGCCAAGAGAATTAGAAATGGTAGTTCCCTGATTGCTTTCAACATGTTGGGGTTTATTACTCGAACTGAAAAACTGATTACCATCACCATACTTGAAGATATTCAGTTCAGTTCATTTTACATTACAGCTGACTATTAAAAACTACATTTTGACAAACATAACACACATCCGCTATATCTGACTCCTTCAGGAATATAATTTTACCAAGAAAAAAAAAAAGAAAAGCATATGGATTCCAAGATAATAGCAATTTCCAATCGTCACGCTACTGGAACGACACAAACTGACGCCCTCTCAGAGAGAGAAAATGTCCTCCTCCATATGACGGGACACCATCCTGCCGGCAAGAACCACTCCACCTGCGGGGAACACCCTCCACTCCAGACATTTGGGCGGCGAGCACTCGCTGGCTGACGTGAGGGAAGTTGGCTCAAGTGTGGTGACGTGTGGTACTACCATTTTACCCCGAGTGTGAAAAAGCTATTTTCCTGATGAGAGGCGTGTGTGTGTGTGTGTGTGTGTGTGTGTGTGTGTGTAGTGGTGTATCAATTAGCCTGGTGTTGTTAAAGGTGAGGGAATCAGCTCCAGCGTCCATTACTACTACAGCTCGCCTTAAACTCCCTCAGAGAATAAGATCTCTCGATATACCACGAGTTGGCATCACACTACTATGATCCACCTGGCTGTAGGCTAAACGTACCAAGGACAATTTGTAATGATTACCTTCGGGAAGTGAATGGGAAAAGAAAAAAAAAAGAAAAGAGGACTGTGGAAAACGAGATTACTATCGAGGTTCTGAGAAACGGCGAGATTATGTACGCGAGATCTATTCCCGCGTTTCTTCATAGGTCGGATGAATATCAATACACGGAGCCCTGAGGACGCTATACATATTTCTCCAAATACTTCCAGCACGCATTGCCTTTAATGAATAACCTTTATTCACCAACAGTCAGTGAAATCCACTTTTGCTACACAGCCGACGCGTGGTGAGTCACATTCATTGTAACGTGATCCTGTAAGTTACACATTACGTTTGAAAAGTATTATATATATATATATATATATATATATATATATATATATATATATATATATATATATATATATTTCAGGAGCTCCTGTACCAGTCTTATGTGGCGCGAGGTTGGCGGGCTGGCGTGGTCGGGGTACATCTATGTTGCGCCAATCCACAGTAAACATGGCAGTAATGTGAGTGGCAAGGTGTCCGTCCTCCTCTGCTTCCTTGGCTATATGGACGATCTGGTTCGTGCCATTGTCGGCGGCAAGACTATTGTGCATCCTAGGCTCATCCTGTGAGCGGTAGCCAAAAGGATTACAGAGTTCACAAAGGGTCTTCAACAGATCCCAGTGGGGAGGTGCGCACTACACAAATTGTTACAAAAGTTGGTTCATGACGGGATGCTCATTTCCCCTAGCTACAGGAACGAGGTGCTCATCTACACCTGAGTAAACTAACTAGGGACTCATCATCTCGGGCAGGCTCTAACCTCTAGAGCACAACGGTACGACACAGGAGTAGAAGGGTACGACTATTGAGCACGCTGGTGAGGCCCTTGGGCATGTATGAGGACTTGGTCCCCGAGTATGATGGCCCAGCTTTCGACCCGACCCTTAAGGATTAGGACAAAACTCGCGGGTTCACGGGGGGGGGGGGGTCATCCACGAAGCCCCAGCCTTCGAGCTCACCATCGTCAGGGTCGAGCGCTCTTAACCGCTCACTTACTGAGCTGCCATAACGCCCACCGCCCAGAAATGTGTAAGTCACCATTAGAGGAACTCGACTGCCCCAATCTGTAGGGCCCAGCTGACCATGCGACAGGGAACGGTGCAATAGAGACCTCTCGAGGGAAACCGAGACAATAACCACAACATATATCCCTCCTGCCAACGGGACCAAATGGACACGACTTTATCTGGGGAGGAGGGGGAAGGGAGGGGCACTCACTCGCATCAACACATGAGAGGGGGAGGGGAAGGGAGGGGGGGGGACGAAATAACAGCGGCACAAATGACCCTCATTGCTCTGAACCGAACGACACAGGAAACGAAGCCCCTCTGTTTCAGAAACACAATGGGAGCTCAACTCGTGCCACAAATACAGGGAGACGGAACAGTTGCTTTATCTTTATTTTTTTTCTTAAAGATTTAACCCCCCCAAAAAAAAAAAAAATGTAAAAGAGGCGAAGTAACATGTTCACAATTAGCCAACATCCTGAGATGGTGACCGCGCTCTCCTAACAACACCCCCTCCCCCTCCCCGTGGATTCTGTGGTCTACTGACCGAGTCTAATGCAACTTTCCTGCCTTTAAAGGAAACATGTGAAAAGGTTATATGGAAAGCGGAGTAAAGCACCTGAACTACATCTACGGGAATGATAAAATCAATAAGCGGAGTACGAGAATTGTTAAGTGTGTTAAAGACTTACTCATAACAACTGTGCTGCATACGTCTCCAGATGATACACTGTAGAACAAGTGTTAGCTTTCGTTGAGGGAGAACTTTTCACCTCTGTCTCTGCAATCATCTATCCACAACACAGAGCGACACAACAGGAATATACAGGACCCTTTACAGACACAAGGAATCTTCCCTCGACAATCATGTAGTCCTACTGGGAGAGGTAAACCTGCCACACTCACGCTGGACAGACAACCAGCCACTTCGAAGTCAACCTCTCCAAGAAAACCCAAACTTTCAATCTGATAAATGACCAAACACAACCATACAGGTTTTGGAGGTAAAAAAAAAAAAAAACGGGTATATTAAGTTTGCGATGCGAAAAGGTAAATGGGTTCGTGCCAATCACGGCTTGGGAATCTCATCAACAACAGCGAGAACCGAAAATGGTAAGATATAACCAAGCCAGCCATCACACACAGTCCCACTCTCCTGTGTAAATATTGACTCCACTTCCACCTGACCACTCTCGTCCCCACCCTCGCCCCAACCACCAACAACACCCCATATCCACCTGGCCACTCACACGCCCACCCCACCTGATCATTTCCTCCCTACGCCCACCCCACCTGACCACTTCCAATCCCCACGCCCGCCCCAAGACACGGCTGCTACACCGACCCTTGGGCACGAAGGTACGGTCCTCAAGCACGGCAGTTGGACCCTTGTGCATGACAGCATGACCCTCAAGCACGACGGTAGGACCAACAAGTGTGATGGTGCGGTCTCTGAACTAACCTGCGGTTGTTAGTCAGGTCTAAAAGTCACGCCATCATGCCCACGGATGGGGTCGTATCGGCGTTGCTAGAGGGTCGTGCTCAAGGGATTAACCATCCCCATCCCCCCAGGGCCAGTACCTTGCTCTGGTCACACAAAACATGACAAATTAGGCGGCAATTACTACAGTAGATTAACTTGGATGCAATTACCCACACGAGAAAACGGCACTGTTTGAACAAAGCTAAGATGAAGCTATTATTTTTCTTTTGTCACAGTTCAATAAGAAATGAAAACAAAATCTAATGCAAAATTCTGCTACAGTAACCTTAATCAGTGACGGACATTATACAATGTCAAGCTACATCATGACAGTACGGCCCTCGGATATGATGGCGTGGTCTTTGACCTGACTTAAATTTAAGGCTAAAGACAAAGGCCAGTTCATGACTCTTTAGGGTCGTCCCGTCGTCCTTTTGGAGGTAAATGGTCCAACCATCACCGCCGCTATAACTGAACACCACGACCCCACAGGTCACCTAACCTACTACCACCACGACCTACCAGGTTGCCTAACCTACTACCTACACGATCCACCAGGTCACCTAACCTACCAGCAACTCTAGATATATCGAGCATTTCTAAAATACCTCGAAAACTGGGGCTCTTACGTCGCTCGCCTCGAACAGCGGCAGAAGTGATTATATTGGTTACCAATAATTGCTGGATAATTGACCAGCTCTCTGTAATCACTTGAGGGAGGGCACCCACTGGCTATAAATGACAGAAACGATCAGCCGGGGTGATGACATGGCATGAGGGACGCCACCACGTCAAGCCATACGTGAGAGTCATCTCCCCTGCAGCGTCAAACACGACAGGAAGGTTAGCCACGTCTAGCGAGGCAGGAGAGTAAACCACGTCTAACAAGACGGGAGAGTCGGCCAAGTCTTAAATAGTGAGGATAGTCAGCCGTTTCAATCATACCATGAGAGTCAACCGCAATACGGAGGGACAGCCAACATCGCTGAACATGGCAGAGCAACATACAGGGGTAGGGAGAAAGATACATAAAATAGGGAAACATGAGGATGTGAGACAAATGCAAGAGACTTTGGGAAGCAAGGCACAAGCCCCAGGGAGACACACAGTAAGGGGCAAAGAGACATACCGGTGGAAACACAGAGTCTAAGATATGGAGACGTGGGCCACGGGGACAGCTCCCGGCATGGAACCAAGCAAGACAAGACGAGGGGCACGGAGAGACAGATACCCTTGGCAGAAAGACAAGCAACGGATGGACGGGAAGCATGGATCACGGTGACACGAGGCGAGAAGACGCAGAGCTTAAGGATGAAAGACAGGCAGACACTGAGCTGGAAGACAAGGACCAGTCCAGGGCCTGTGGCCTTACAGGTCTGGGCAGGGAAACAAGGAGGTAAGGTGCCATAATATACAACCTAAGCAGGGAAAGGAGACATGAAGCCGAGGATAAGGTGACATGCAGACATGAAACCGAGGAGCTGACATGCTTCAGGAGACGATAAGGAGGAAAACATGGCCCGTGGCAAGGCCTGGACACATGCAGCAGGAGGTACGGGGAAGGGAAGCACACACCACCGAGGTAGGGGAATACACAGACTGATGGAAGAAGATGTACAGCCCGGGTTAGGAGGACCAGCAACTTGAGGTGGGCAAACATGGAGGACGGAGGCCCATCCTGCGGTCGTGGCTCCCCTACCTAGGGTGGGGAGGAAACACAGAGGAAGGGGCAGGGTTATACACAGGCGTGGCACAGGAAATATTCAGCCTTGAGAAAGGAGTAAGGACAGGGTTATACAAAGGTTGGGTAAGGAGACAAACAGCCTTGGGTAGGAGGCAGGGACAGCCCGGGGCAGGGTTATACAAAGGCTGGGTAAGGGGAACATACAGCTTTGGGTGAGAGGAGGGAGACATCCTGGCTTTGGAGAACATTTTGCAGGGAGATACCCAGCCCGGAGTGGGGCAGGCTGAGTCACACATGGGTAGGGAGAGACAGAACGAAACAGTCGAGGCTCTGAGATCTAGAATGGTGAGACACTGGGGAGAGATAGAGACTAACGAAGTATTAGAACCGGCAAGGGAACACAGGACACGGGGACAGCCAGGATCAGGCAGGGGAATATGGGACAGGGGACAGACAGCCAGGACCCGGAAGGGAAACATGGGACCGGGAGAGACAGCTTGGACCCAGTAGGGGAACATAGGACAGGGAGAGACAGCCGGGGCCCTGCAGGGGAACGCGGGACAGGGAGAGACAGCTTGGACCCAGCAGGGGAACATAGGACAGGGAGAGACAGCCGGGGCCCTGCAGGGGAACGCGGGACAGGGAGAGACAGCCGGGGCCCTGCAGGGAACACAGGACAGAGAGAGACAGCCGGGATCCGGCAGGGAGACAGAGGTAGGGCGGGCTAGGAAGAACCAGTGAGTCAGCCCGGGTGTTCGGGGGCTTGGTATACCACTATTGATTCCCGGGGCGGCGGCGGCGGCGGCGACGACGGCGATGTGTGCCGGTGCTCCGACCCGACGCTGTCCAGCGCCACCCGCCGCCGCCCCCGACCCGCCACTTACCACCCCCACCCATTACGACAACCGTACCATCTCTGGACGGCCGATCACGTACCTGTGACGAACAGCAAAAGCTCCTTACAACCAATCTATTACAAGCTATGCTTCCCTATCGCCACATGGCACTGAAAAAAATGTAGGTATAACAGTCAATACAACAAAGGAACACAGAAGACGGACTCGGTGCATTTATTTGTTGACCGAGTGTTCAGTAAAGGCTCCAGACGGCTGTTTGAACGGATGGGTAAATATTACCACTAGAGTGTTGACAGGATACAGAGATGAGAGGGCACAAGGGCTGATGAAGGGCGGGAAGGTGAGGGTGAGAGCCGGTGTGTGAGTGCAGAGGTGGGAGGGGGACATGAGGCGGACAACTTCCACTTACTTCAGGTCCACCTCGCACAACTAAGACATTACCGCCCACACCAGCCCGCCGGGCCTCTCCTCCTCCTGCCTCCTGGTCCCCTTCCTCCTTCTGCTTCCCCTAGTGTTAGCTTCCTTACCTCCCCTGCTGCTTCCCCTACTGTTGGTTTCTTTAACCCTACCGGTTCCTCTACTGTGGGCTTCCTTAACTTTTCTACACTTCCTCTCCTGCTGTCTTCCGAACCCTTCCTGTTGGCTTCCTTACCCCAGGCCTTCTCTCTCTCTCTCTCTCTCTCTCTCTCTCTCTCTCTCTCTCTCTCTCTCTCTCTCTCTCTCTGTGCCTTCCTTACCTTCCTCGCTCTGGGCTATTACGGATAGTCCGGCGCCCACGGCTCACAACCATTCAGCTACCACACAGGCAGTGGCTAGGTTAGGTTAGGTTAGCAGGCGTAAATCTTGTCAGTCGTGTCCTTGAAGCGAAATATTCATCAATTCTTTTCTTACACGTTTCTATGGCACAGCGTTCAACCACCCTAATTGGTAAATCGTTCCATATGCTAACAGTCCTTTTCAAAAAGCTGTACTTGGCCTTCTTCGAGGAAAAACGTTTGCCCAGGAGTTTGTACTCGTGATTAAGAGTGAGATCAGATGAATCAAGCTTAAGTACCTTATTAGATCGAGATTTACGAAGCCTTCGGTCATTCTGAATACCTGTATTTGATCATCTCTTAACCTCCTTTTCCCTGCTAAATAAGCTGAAGTCGTTTAGTCGGCTCTCATTGAATTTGTTTCTTAGCTCGGGAATCATCATGATAGCTCGACGCTTTCCTCTCTCTCCTCTCTCTCCATTATAAATGTGCTTCCACAATGAACAGTAACATAACATAACAGCTGGGAAAAGCATGGTGATTCATATGTACGGTATCGTGTTGGTCCTCGCTAATCAAACAGAAGCACTCCACTGAACACGATGGTTAACATCTCACACATACAGTAAGATCTTGGTAACCGTCCAGTCTCTCTCTCAAGTCTTCACCCAGGAACTCCCACTAATCTCCGAGCTACGGAGCTCCATCACCATACACCCTGACACTCACTCTCCAACAAATACCTTGACCTTCAAACTCTAAAATCCATTTAGCTATTGAAACCCATGTTGCACCAACTTCCGTCCGGCTCCCAACCGTGGCACAGACCACCTTGCTAGTCTCCCCACACCCCAGCACACCAACTCCGCTCACGCCCTGCGGTGTAGGGTTAAAGGCGCCGTTGGTCTTGTGCCATCGTCAAGGAAATATTCTAATGTTGCCTTAGTGACTGATGAGTCCACATCCAACAAAAGGTTCTGAGCGACACAACCAAAATCCTGATATTCAGCCAGACACTACTGCGAAAACTTTCAGCATCAGCGGTCATCCGTACCTTCTAGCCATGCCGAAGAACATGAAGGCAGCAAGTCACAGAGATGATGCAAGGCGGGACATTACAGGGCCATCAGTCAAGACCCTCGTGTCTGACTAGGCGGAACTCCTTCCACCCCCACACCCATTATCCCACTGCATCTGAGACTCTCCCTCCCTTTACGAACTGGAGAGCAGCCTTATATAGCGATCCTCGAATTTTCCACCCATCTTCTACCTCCTAAAACGGGAGACTCCCGACCCCAACGACGCCGAGCAACACCGCGTCACTACAAAGCTCCCTCACCGTCAGAGATTTTACATCCACGTTCTAAATTCTTTACGAGGGTCCTTTGATATGTGCATCTATCTCTGTTGTTTCCCATACACTAATACAACCACAGTGTGAAAATATACAAACTGTTTTTACACACAAACACACAAATACACAAAAGACACACACAAACACATCCAACCACCTTTTCCTCCCACAGGCATAGACACAAGTAAACCTATACACAAGCACCCACCCACACAGAGAGCACCCACTATGCCTGCCCATGCAAGCAGTGTGGGCATATGGCGTGGACGGGGGAGGGGCAGTGAATAATGAGTGCGAGAGGGAGGGTGAAGGTCAGAAAAGCGACGGACACGAGACACATTTCAGGTCAACCGATACCAGGCAACCTCCAGTAAACCAACACTTGGGGACTCGGTGGCTCCTAACTTTCCTGGAGGGGACTCCTAAACTTTTGGAATAGGACTCGTAGCTTGGTGGAGAGGACTCGGGACCTCGCTGAAGGGGCCCTCCTAACTCGAGGAAGAGGACACGCTAGATTCTGGCACCGAGTGCAGGCAGCCTTCACAAGACCTACACAAGAGTTACTACATCAACACAACAGGGGCAGGAGTGTCCCCACCCTGGGATATAAAACCTGGGAGTGTCCATACCAACTGGGAGGAGGAGGAGCAGGATAAGGAGCAGAAGGGAGAAAGAGGCTCTCCTAGGCCCGCGTTAAGCGCCTCCTCCTCCCTGTCTCCATACAATATCCATCCCCCAGTGTTGTGTCCTGGCATCAAACGCCTCTAGAAAACTCCAAATTCACATCTTTATCAAACATATTCTAGCACACTGAGATCAGAATATATAACCACTTTTTCAAAAATATTAACCTAGGTTTACAAATTTATGTCAGCTCTAAAGACTTACAATATTACAATGACAACATCAACTATAAAATACGAATGATCATTTAAAGAATCGGCTCACAGAAAAAAAAAGGTTTGCAGATTTTTTAAGTCCCAACGTTGATATTCAGAACGAACTACAATTCAAAAGCCATTTTTCAGGCTTTTCAGGCCAGAATCCTTAGCTATGTGTGTGTGTGTGTGTGTGTGTGTGTATATATATATATATATATATATATATATATATAATCAGACATTCAGGTGTTTGTTAGTCGTAAATCTTCAGCCTTTGTTGCTGGGGTGGCCCACTCCAGCAGTACACATGATTCTTACGAGTACAATTTGGTGAAGGTATATCTGATATAGTCTTGGGGGTCCGTGCAACCGAGGCAAACTAACTGATGATATTAACAATTTCACATCTAAAACTGCCATAGAAAAAGTTCTTAAGGTGGTGTAATTAGCACACAAGGGGGGGGGGATAGATAAAATAAATCGTATCTCATTTAAAGAATTTTCTATTTTTTCTAGTAGGATTTTTACTGATGATAATTTGTTCTGTAATTAACCACGTTTAAGAGATAGAACACTACGAACATACAATGACCAGCACTGATCCATTACGCGTCTCTCCCGATTGGTTGTAATTTAAAGAAAAAATATCCCTCAATTGACGTCACAATGTATTCCGTTTTCATAGAGAAAAAAATAATAACAGGAAAGAATTACAATAAAAACTTTGAACAGTATCATCAAGGAAATACTCTTCATATTTCTTGGTATAAGATCTATTGGATTATTTCTCTGTAGCACTTACCACACTGGTGACATTCTGGGCCATATATGCAGCAAGAGCGTTTGTGGCTTTAGCATTTTGCTGGAGAACTGAAGATGGGAACTGAAGATTTCTGATAGGTGGTAATAACTTGACGCTGACGGCCTTGATTAATGACCCCTGGCAGGTGATAGGCCTCTGAAGCCCAAAATAACCAACAGTACGACGTTCATAAGATTTATCGTAACCTTAAGTTCTACCTCCACAATAATACAGCTTGATAAACATCGCCAGTACTATGCTCACAATGGCTTCACCAAAGCGACTGGAAGGTCTTCGGTGTCCCATGACTATTCAGTTTTACCAGGCATATATATATGGAAGGTTGATAACATATGAATAAAATCTGGACTTAAGCGATCCTTTCACCAGTCGGCCAGCGGTAAATACGATGTAAAAATGTCTGAACGGTCTGAAGTGTACAGAGTCACTGGCTGTGGTGGCGGTATTATCCGACCTTTAAAAAGAGTCCCTCTAATTCTTGTAAACCTCATCAGCGGTTCTTCATTAAAACTTATGCCATTACCGGCGCCCGTTTAATCAGTAATAACAAATTAACGAACTTTCACCCACACAGAAGAGACTGACATTCCAGGCAGTCGTCCGCCTATCTTCCGAAAAATTTGTCGGTAAAATTACGGAACATAAATGATTTTTCACGCAACAATCACTTGTGTTATCTCATGTATCATTTATCTCAATATTACATCGGAAATGTTTTTGATACCGCCTACAGTCGGAGAGGCTGTTGTTCTCTATTATAAATGAAAATTTTGTTGCAAGAAATATTTAAAATTTCTACCTCATGAAATAAAAATAAAAAAAAGACTCACAACACCCATTTTCTTTGACACCATTTCAAGAGTCAATTGGACCTTGATGTCGACTGACTGCCGTGTTGTGGGTAAGATAAATTTGCCGACTTGAGAAATACAACTGCAGTCGTCCCACTGCCGCTAATACAGTAGCCGGGTAATGGTTTGATTCGCTCTTCCTGAATCGCCATTATCCCCCATTGAGTACTACGATACGACCTTTAGGTATGGCGGCCTGGCCTTTGACCTGACCCTCACGAGTCGGGTTAAATCTAAGTTCACAGCATCATACCTAAGGGTAATATCGGTCGTGCTTAAGGAACAGTCGTCCTCTGAGGTCGTGTCGTCGGGGGAATCTATCAGAATTCTGAGACAGGGGCACGTGACAATAACCCACCACTGGCATTAAAATGTGACGAGCTGTGGTTGGACGTGCGCCATAACATCTGAGTTACCGAACTTACCACGGACGATGACACGCGCGGTGCATCTTACGCGTAAGCCTCTTTGCCATCCGTACTCCAGAGCCAGACTCACCTGAAACGTAAATAACACATATAAATATCAACAGGTTACTGAAAGGACATAGACAAGAATACAATACCTTTAAGAGTAAAAGCTTTCATTTGATATATCTACATCTACGTCTTTATGTGAAAACACACTTGTGTGTTCTACAGGAATAGAGTTATATGTTACCAGTCAACGAACTAAGCATAAAAGCCTTACCATAAGAGAGCAGTCTGGTGGCATCAAAATCAAATTCACGACAGGGAACCATTAGCAGATTAAGTCTCAGAATACCTAAGCCAAATCCAGCTAGGACAAACGCCTTGGTTACTGTTATCAGCAAAATTACTGACTGGAACATATTTTTCATGAGCTAAAACACACATGAATTATGTGGTCCTTTAAGGCTCTCTGGAGCATTATGTGAATCGCAACAGAGCTCCCTTTTCAGTATCTTTATTCTTGGGAGGGAGACAGTATCCCCGGCAGAATATACATATGTTCTAAAGGGAAAGGTAGTATTCTGGAGGCCAGCTTCAACCCTCTGCCTGGCTTCCAGGATCCAGGCCCCACTAGGGTACACAACTTATTTCCAGGAGGAGGAAGTGTTCATGTTATACCGAGGTCCCTACCACCCATGAATGGTTATTGGGGAGAGATGCCACACAGTGCCCGATGCGACGTTGTAACTTATAACTGGGGGGCGAGATTCCAGTCCCCATAACCCTCACAGTACAGATTATATACGGGACGGGTTACAGCCACCGCGAGAGTACTCGATATTCCTGGAACATAGGTACCAGCCTGCCACCCAATCCTTCCCATCACGGTACGAGCCATTACAGGCTCGGATGCTCGAGCATCCACCACAATGCAGGACATTATTGAGCAGGGGCTCCCAGTCCCTACCGGGGAACAGGATATTGCCGGGAGATGGGCTGGAACCATCGCCACCACGCAACGCGATGCTAATGGGACACAGGTTCACCACGTACCACGCTGCACTGAGACCCTCAAAAGATATTCTTTCCACCGACAGCAATAATAAGCAAGTGGTACCGGGTGCCTACTTCCACTGCGAATAACATAAAACATCGATGCCGAAAAAAAAAAAAAATGAGCAAACCAAGAACCTCTCTCCCCGCCTATCCCTCCAACAGTCAATCCGTATTTGCATGTTCTGCCTCACCACAGACCTGCTATTTGAAGTATGAAACTGAAACCGAGACTGATAGGTTCAATGAAAGTTATTACTTGAACAGAATAACGAGCCCCCCCATCATGGCACGTGTTATTACTGGGACTCAGGCACGAGTCCCCAACATGGCAGATGTTATCACTTAGGCCTGTGGTATGAGTTCCCCCCCCCCCTATCACGGCACATGTTAATACTGACCTTACTCTATAACGCTGTCTCACTAATACATTCTAGTGGCATCCGCGAGGGATGATACATAGTGTGTTTAGTAATCAGAATCAGACATTAGTGTGAACAGCGGCCGAAGACGACGACGGTAGAGGACCCTACCATGCGGCACACCACTGTTTGCTCCAGCCCACTTCAACGCTTTCAGACGAACACGCAGACTTCTGTAATTACTAGCCTTCCTCTATTACCTACGACCCTCCCTGCCACGCAATTATCTTCGTTCTTCCCTTCCTCCCTCCTCCTCCTCCTCCTCCCACCCTCTCAACTCAACAAAGAGCTCTCATCCTTTACCTGTTTGTTCGGCCAGTCATCACATGGTGGGGGCCATAACCTGCCACCACTGAGGACATCTCGAGTGTTCTCCGCTTCCCAATTCACTTCTCATGGACGGTGCTCCAGTTCCCGACCCCATACGGACCTCCACGTCGCTAAATTGGCCATGCTTTGCGAACACGGTGTCCTGTACCTCGAGTGCGATGGTTCGATCCCTTAGTGCAAAGATGCGACTCTTACGAATGACGGTCGTCACACCTAAGGGTGGTACCGTCGTGTGCTTAAGAGGTTATTATGGTCTCGAGAGCTACGACTTACGACATAAGAAACAATCACTGGATTATCAGGAAGATCTTGTCTAACGCTGAACACGTTTTATTAGCTACTAAGAGAGAGTCAGAGTATAGCCACAAGCGTAACCTCACATTCCCTGACATTCATTCGTCCGCCTCCATTAGCAACTTAAGGGAACACACGGAGTAGAAGGCCATATATTTGAATGATGAGTGTGCAGGAGGAAGCGGCTGATGCTCATCAACCTGAAATAATGTTGGACAAAAAGTTATGAAAAATACAGACGCAAATCAAAGCAGCTCATAAAATACCCCGAAAATACTATAGAGCAACAGAGACATACATAGCATATCCATAGTGGCACACACACACACACACACACACACACACACACAGACAAAAGCCCGCGCGCGCAGGTTCAGCCAACACAGGAGGAGAAGGTGGAGCGTAGAGTAATTTTTGAGTGGGGTGGACTAATGAAGGCTTCAGCTTTAATCAGGCTGGCTGTACAGGCCCACATGTGGGGGCTACTGTGTGCTAGCCTGGCCTTCTAGGGTGTTGCCCCACTCCCCTCCTGTAACCGGCACAACCCTCGCCATGCGCATGATCCCAGCATGGCTTCCGGGGTTACTATGTACCATGAGTGTGGCGTACGGCATGGAAGGACGTGTCGGCAGGGAGGGAAAGAGGAGGAGGAGGAGGAGGAGGTTAGAGGAGGGGGTGGACGAGGAGAGGGATAGTACAACAGACCATCACACACTGGTGCTTGTGAACACCAAGCCGGCGATGTGATCAATATTCTGAGGCGTCGTGTCATTTCATGTCTTCCCAGCAAATTCCAACACACGACACATCTGTTCCAAGGACTCTTTCCAAGGAGCTCATGCGCATGTCCAGGGCTGCGCTACTTCCAGCAGCAGGGAAACGATGAATCCCTCTGGAGTGACAGGTTCTTTCACGAGTCTGTATTTCCAATGATACAGCCACGTAATGTAACCCCATATATATGTGTGTGTGTGTGCGTGTGTGTGTGGTGGAGGCAAGTAGCAGGGATGGGCCACAATACTAACTAACCCGGCGGGCGTCCCGGCCATAAGTCACTGAGCTACAAGCCCCCGGCAGATGCTGGACATGGCTGACGAAGGCATCCACCGCCCACAGACCTGGCCTGGAACCAACACCTCGAAAATACTACTCTCTTCATTCTACCTTAATGGCGTCATCACTTGGCTTCAAGTTGTAAGGAACAGCTCTCTCGTCTGGGAGTCCCATGTGACGGAGGGATACGCCCCGTCACACACATGAACAACAACACTCTTAAGTCTCTTTTACGGGCGCCGTCAGCTGAATTGGCTGGTCACTCTCTGTCTCTCTTAATAATAATAATAATAATAATAATAATAATAATAATAATAATAATAATAATAATCCCATTATCATTACTACTAATACTCCTACATTTACTACTGCTACTACAAAAGAATTATTTTCATTATCATTATCATTAACAGAAATGAGAGCCTGCAGCCCCAGACCACGGGGTTCTTTCGACAACAACAGTGATACAAATAACACTAATGAAATCACTGGCAATAACAACAACCCAGAACAATGGTGGAGTGGAGCCTTCAACATACAAAAAATACGCGGGTCGTGTTACGGCCTGGGGAATGGAGGAGCAACACCAGGCTGCCGCGAAGGAGGAGGAGGAGGAGGAAGAGGAGGGCCAACATCCGGAGAGGAACTTCCCCGCTAGTGACTCATGTGTGACTCGCGGGGATCCCCGCTCCCTACCGTCCTCGACTCCCCCTTCCTCATCTCCCCGCTCCCCCTACCCCGGCAACGAAATCTACCCCACCAACTCCCCAGTCAATCCTTCCTAACTCCCCCTATGTTTGTAAGCACCACCAGTTTCAAAAACTTTCTCCTTTAAGAACAAACGTCTAGACAAGTGCTTCAAATTACCAAAGAGAAAGCCTGAAAAAATGACTACATTTTTTCATTATCTTTTTCTCTCTCTCCACATTAGAGGCTAAAATCCGTTTCCCCAGGCTATCCAGTGGCTGATATCGCATCAGAGTGTGTTTTTTCCATCCACGTTTTCCTGAAAATTTCCATGACAGCATTATTCTGCACTACATTATGTCCTTCACAGCCATTTTCCTGCAGGCGTATGTGCCCTAGGGAATGGCGGGGGGGGAGGAGGAGGAACCTTCCGCTCTACTATCTTCTCTCAGTTTACAGAGAAAAGGTAAATAGGAAACTATCACTCTCCTCCAGCAGGTGACCTCGGTGTAAACCAACAGGTCTTCTGATTGATACCTGGCCTCCCCTCCCCCTTGTGCTACCTTCCGCCCACCATATTCAGGTAACGACTACCACCCAGAGCTCATCTCCCCCCAACGCCTTCGTCAGGTAGCTACACTGTCCCCCTGCTGTCCTCCACCACAACCTCTCTCTCTCTCTCTCTCTCTCTCTCTCTCTCTCTCTCTCTCTCTCTCTCTTATCATCATCATCTTA
>JAYMFT010385637.1:6080-20148 GCA_038088735.1 Panulirus argus | reverse complement strand
TTTTAAGGATGGAATTAAGTTTAGCAATATATCTCAGGTCGTAAAAGATATTTAAAATGGTTAGGGCTGGAGATACTTAGGTCAATGGAGGCGTTGCAGAAGTTGACGTCGTGGCAACTCAAGTATGGGGCAATCCTGAATATACGACAATGAAATTAAAGTGAAGGAGGCTCCCATCTCTTGGGAGGTCATGGGGTTAGCTCCTAAAGGAGAAGGTTCCAGGATTTACTTAATAATTCATGTGTAATGCAAATCTTAAAGCCCCTCGGCTTTGACTAATTTACGGCATGCCAAATCCTACGAATCATCATATCTACGTCTTCTGATCTTGAAGTGTCTTTGAGGTATATGGTTCAGAGGAGACGGATATGAGATTCGGGTTAAGGAAAAACAGCTAACACGTATAGATAAAGGGAATATTTTGAATATATACAGCAAATGATTGAGTCCAAGGAGTTTTTGACAATATTTGAGCCTTAAAAAACATCAGAATCCATGGTTAAAAAGATGTTTAAGGCGTGGAAGTTCTTTGATGTTTGTGAAATGTGAATCTCTAACGAGCAGTTGAAATCTAAGTTTTGTATCTGTACTCAAAAGTTGCCAATAATTTCAAAGACCATCTCAGGTTTACTTCATCTTAAGTTTATTCCTAAGACAGATCTGAGTATAGGCTGAGAGTTTGTTTTACAGATGTGATTAGAGAGGATAGTCTACAGGTGTTTTAGAATGGTTAGGGTGCATCAGATGATATGGAAAATTATCTTATATGTTGTTCAGAATTCCTAGAGGTTGTGTAGATAAGTGGAATATGTGAGAAGGTTAGCCCGTCTCACAACTCGCACAGTGGCACGCTCAGGACCATAACTAACCACTAAAACAATCTCTAATTGCCCATTCACTGGTGCTGTCGCAAGTAGTGTTCTATTCTAGCAAACACCAGACGACTTTCCTTAGCCGAGGGAAACTCACGCCAGTCACAGGGCCAACGAAACATTTGGCTGGCCGCCGCGCCGTTCTGGCAACAGATTCGAACTGGACTGAGATCCACAAAACACGCGACAGTCACTTATCTTTAAATAGACTCAATAGATGGACTAAAAAGATCGTTTTCCGATACAGATAGTTTTAACTTTCATCTTCAAGTGTTGATTAGTCGCTCGAGGTGCAGCAGGGCAGCCAGTGGGCCGCATGCAAGAGGGTGACGGACTTCATGTTTGACCCCCTGGTCGAGAGGGCCGTTGATGTCTGGAGGTCGTGTGGTTTGTCTTTTGTTTATGCAAGTTGCTTATGAATTCCCCGAAGTACGTCTTGTAAATTCTCCAAAATATTGCTTGTAAATACTCCAAAGTACTGTTTGTAAATTCTCCAGAGTACTGCTTGCAAGTTCTCCAAAGTAATGGACGAGGCATATATTTTTGTAGCGTTGAAAACCGAGGAGGGAATTTCTTAATCTTATTGCAGGTTATCTTAAGAGGTCAGATGTACTGTATCGTGTGTAGACATATTCCATTGTCCATGAAAAATTATTTATAGAATTTGTGGGACAGTGTTGCAATAGGATGGACACTGTGTAAATCCCTTAAAGCTATGTTTCAGGATTATGTAAAAGTTTAGAAAGAATGCATGAAAGTGTCGGAAGGTCGCGCGAAATACAATGATGTAAGTGTAAAAGAGTTGGGATCTTGTGTAGGGGATTGCGTGAAAGTGTTGGATTTTTCTGCGACGAATGTCAGCATGGGTGAGGGAGGACGTCAGCCTAGGCGACGCCTCATCTCTTCTGACGGAAAACAATATCATTCGGCGATCATACGTAGCTAGGTCAAGGTCCATGAGGCTCGCTTGCCCTTACAGTCGCTCTTGTAGGCAGCCTGGCTGGACGATAGACGCGCTTCTCTCTCTCTCTCTCTCTCTCTCTCTCTCTCTCTCTCTATCTCTCTCTCTCTCTCTCTCAGTCAACCTGTCCTCTTGATTGTTTTTCCTCTCCCTAATTTCTTGTCTTGTTTAGCTCTCCTTCCTTTCTCTCAGACAGTTCATATAAATCTTCCACAACTGCAAAATGGAGTGGCATCACCTCCGTGCTGGGCAGAGTTCAGTCTGCGAACGCTATAATGTTCTCTGCCATCCAGCTTCAAAATCCTAGAGCCCTACTAACCAGCAAACAATATTACAATTTCGTCAACCCCACATGAAAGAAAATGAGTTATAGCATGATATCATTCAGGAAATTAATTTCAAATTAATTAATTAGAAATTAGGTACCTAAAGGCGAGGCTCGGTGGCTTTAGTTATCGTATAAAATATTTGATTAATTGTTAGGTGTACTTGAAACCCAGGCTTCTGCCCTACTGCCGTATATCAGGAATAGGTATACCGACGATCGGCAGTAAATGCGGGTGTCATATCAAGATGTGACTGTTGACCTCTGGCAAGTGGCTTGTAGACCTGTTAGTGGGTAAAAGTAGAATGAAGGCTTCAGCCGATGAATAAGTAAAAAGAAATAAAGAAGAAAATTTTATTGTCTGAAGGAGCGAACGTAGAGATTTAGTTGGTCGAACCAGGAATGAAGAAATGGCACCTGTGGTTGTGGTGTTTGGAAAAGAATGAGAAAGAAGAATGAGAGAATATACCACACAGCATAAAGCAGTATGGTTCGCTCCCTAAATGGCAAGAGAGTGTCAAATGGAGCGGAAATGAAGTGAGTCTTGGCAGCCATTACAGCTACGGGTGAATAACATGAAGAGTTAGCGATGAAGTGGGGAAGAGAAAAGTGAGTGAAGCAAAAGAGTAATGATTATCATCACCAATATATGACCAAATTACCAGTGAAAAGTGCAGAATTTAATAAGAATATATGACAGAATTGCTCTTCAATATCTGCAGATATGTTCAACAGGCGAGATTTTGCCCCTGCTGCAGTGAACAGTGCTCTCTGCTGGCAACACAGTGAGCAGCGTCCCCTGTTGCAACCGGAGTGAGCAGTGATCCATGCTGTTACCACAGTGAACCGTATTTGATTCCTCTGCAGTGAGCAGTGTTACCTGCTGCCATCAGAGTGAGCGTTCCTACTGCCACCACAGTGAGCAGTGTTCCATACTGCCGCCACCGTGAACAGTGTTACTTGCAGCCTACAGAGTAAGCAGTGCCTTTTACTGCCACCAGAGTGAGCAGTGTCCCATGCTGCTACCACTGTGAAGAGTGTCTGATGCTTCCACCATAGTGAGCAGAGAAGAGAAAGGGCGTAGGTGATAGGACAGAATCTTGAGGAATACCGCTATTGATAGGATAGGAAGGGAAAGTCACTCATTGAGGACTAATGCGATGGAGCGGCCAGAGAGGACACTATATATGCAAAAGCGAACAGGGAAAAGAAGAGGAACTATAACGATTCAGTTTAGAAAGCAAAGACTTATGTCACACCCTGTCAGATGCCTTGGAGATGTCGTGGGCAAGGAAAAAAAGTTTCGCCAAAATTCCAGAGATAAGAGGACGGGAGATGAAGACCAGAGGAGAGGTCACCAGTAAACCAAGCACTGCGAATCCTGTATTGGTGATCAGAGACAAGAGAAAATGAGAGTTGAGGAGAGCTTCAAGGACTTTCGAGATAGCAGTGGTGAGAGCAATCAATGTCCATGTAATAATCGTACCCGTATGAATGTTACACACGTAAGTTGGTGTTATACATCTACCTCTGTAAAAGCTCCAGACGCTCGTTGCTGTGATATATGTACTCATGCAAAAGTTTCACACGTTCGTCGGTATGGTATATGTATCCTTGTAAATGTTCCACACACATATTGTTGGTTTATATGTAAAAGTTCCTCATGCACATGTCGGTGTGATACGTGTAAAATAACTTCATGTACATGTCGGCGTGGCATACGTACGCTTGTGAAAATTCCGCCCGCCCTCACCTGTCAAAGGATGGAAAATATTTTTGCAAGTGGTCCGTGAGATGGGATCAGAAAGAGCGTATGATGCCAGGGGCAGGATGTCATCTGTCAGGGAATGAAACTGTAACACGGTAAAAAAAAAAGAAAACACCAAATTATCAACTGTTGACGGGAAATTTTTTTTTTCATTAATGAGATCTTAAAGGAACGAAATCCTGTTTTCTTTTTCATCGAGTTCAGTCTTCTCTTTTCAATTTTGAGCATGTGAAACAGATTGTACGCTTATACTATCACTATAAGGAGAAAAAAGATAGGTATCTAACAATAATAAGAGTGAATATTGGAAACAGAAAAGATATCGTAAGTAATGATGCATCGCGATTGGACGAGATGAAGAAAACGAGATAGATAAATCAGCCAAGGAATTAGAAAGATCCTCTGTGCGTGTACGGGGGTGAGGTCGACGACGCTAGTGGAGCTGCATCGCCCATGCTACACATCAGATTGCCCTCAAGCAGGTAACAACCTACCCTCACGCCCTTGCTGTTTTCTGCTCCTGGAGTTAACGGGGTGAACACAGCGGAGTGGAAAATAAAGTAGTGGAGTATTAGGTAATATCTCATAGTTGGAGGAATGAGGCAGCATAGGTAAGGTCACAGGCAGGGGTGAGGCTAGGTAAGTTGCAGGTTCGGGTAGGATATCATAGACAAGGGTGAGGCAGTGTGGGTAAGAAGGACGGGTTTGATATCATAGTCGAGTCTAAGGAAGCGTAAATAGGGGGATGGCAGGGTTGAGACGTTGTAGGTGAGAGAGATGGGTAAGATATCGCAGGTAGGATAGAAGGGATGGATGAGATATCACAGGTAAGAGTGAAGCAGTTCAAGTAGCAGGGAAGGAGTAAGATATCAGTGGCAGGGGTGAGACAGTTCAGGTAGAGAGGGAGTGACGTACATAAGGGTAATGTAGAGCGGGCAGAGGTACAAATAAAACAAAGTAGTGAAGGCAGTGAGGTGTAAAGGGATAGTGATGATGTGGCTGGGAGAACAAGAGTAAAGGGGAAAGTTATGTACATGGAAATGAGTTTATGTAAGGTAAAGATGGTATGAGTGTGGATAAGGTGAATTGTAGGCGTGGCAAGACGTAGCAGGTAAGGGGAATTATTGTACCAGATATGATGTAGGTAAGATAAAGGAATACAGGTATATCATCCGTCCCTACGCTGGGTACCAGGCGTCGGCTGGGTGTGTGTCTCTGTCTGTCTGTCTCTCTGTGTCCGTATCTGTGTCTGTGTGTCTGTGTCTGTCGTACATACATAGGAGTAAAGACGTATGACATATGTATAAGGTTAAGAGTCGGAGCAACACGAGTGTAAGACTCTCCCTGTAACACACAAATAGGGCGTGGTGGAGCCACCTGTGTGGAGCAGTGGGAGTCATGTTTCACAATGTGGAAGATGTCTGCTCTGTCGTTGCGCAGAGGCTTTTATCACGAAGTTTATGAGAATAACTTTTAAATCTTGTGAATCTCATATACCAACATGATCTTGTTTGCTGTGCTTCTCCAAGAAGAATATAATGATAGCAGTATACCTCAGAAAACTGAGTCCAAGCAATGTTTTTACTAATCATACCTTTGACGTCTAAAACTGTTTTTTTTTTCTTTTCTTTTTTTTTCGGTTGAAAACTGGAAAGTATAAGGAGTTGGTGTTTAGTGCTTAGCAAGTTGGATTGAGCCAATGTTGCGAGACACAGGATTCGATACTCTGCATATCTAATGGTTCAGACACAGCAGACGTAGACGTTATCATGATTATGTGTAGGCCTTCCTGGACATCCTCCTGCGGCAGTTTCTTGTATGATACAGATGAAGGAAAGACTTTTAGTTTGGAACTGTTAAGTGTGGCCATAGATTGTTGGATGTTCTTGCTAACCCACTCGAGTTAAGAAATAAGTGCATAGGCAGATTACGTTTTCATTTTATTGGGCTGGTAATAATACGGATAATAATGATAATTATGATAAAAATGATAACAATGATGATGATAATGACGATAATAATAATAATAATAATAATAATAATAATAATAATAATAATAATAATAATAATAATGAGTAATAACACTGATAATAATAACAATTATAATGATAATAGTAATAATAATAATAATAATGAAAATAATAATTATAATAATGATAATAATAATTATAATGATAACAGTAATAATAATAATAATACTAATAATTACACTGATAATAATAATAATCTATGTCTGGGGATAGAGGAGAAAAAGTGCTGTCCGCGTGTCGCAGAAGGCGACTTCGAGGGGCGGGAGCGGGAGGCTGGAAATCGTCCCCTCTTGTAATACTTTCCAAGAGAAGGGTCAGAGCGAGGAGCCATGAGAGAATTTTTTCTTTTAAGGTTCATTCGTCTATTCTTGGAGCTACCTCGCTCACGCGGAAAATGGCGAACAAGCATGAATGAGGGAAAAGATTAGTATTATTATTATTATGGGGAGGGAGGGAGGGAGGGAGTGAGGGAGACTGCATATCGAGTAAAGATAAGGAATTTACCGACAACATACGCCTCTTTGAGAATTCATACACGGTGAAAAGGATGTGACCCTGGGAAGACTGCGATGCACTAAGCAATCGATCATAATCTTCGTTGTTATCTAACTGACTACATTTGTCTGAGACCAAGATAAAAGGCATGACTGGTGTGGAACTCGAGGACTTTGTGGCGGAGTCGAGAGTGCTGATTTCATCTGTCCGTATGCAGGATATTTTCTGTTCTGCTCACGCCACCAGCCCAGCTCTCCAGTGGTTAACGACCGTAAACAATCAGTCTTTTCTAAGGCTTGATAAATGACCATTTCTCAGTTGAGTTTTGAATCCACGTTATTTGTTAACACTGTCAACCTCTTAGAGCTCCCCTGAGCCTCTTGCGGGCCACCTCCTCTAAGGACTCTCTCAGTTTATATATCACCTGGTACGATGCAATTTGCCCTTCAAGCAGTTAATGCTAATTTCCAATATCCCGAAGGGGACAAGAGGAAACTGGCGACCTCAGATATCCTGTTGAGATTAGATACAACTGATTGAGATTGCTTCCATATTGGTGCTCAGCCTGGGAGGTCTTGCATGATGAAATGATTGCCTGTTAGGCTTGAACTGCCTGTTAGAGGGCTCGTAACGCTGGTCCGACAATCAGCGACAGCTTTCATTAATTAACCTTCTCCGCCCCTCTGCCACGGACCACCCAAGCAAGGGGCCGCACTCTGTTCCACTCGCTTGCACTTCTTTTCACGCCCCACATACCGACTCTACCCATCCCTTCATATTCCTCTCTTTCTCTCTTTTCAAAACACACCATCTATAATTCCTCTTCCTTCAAAGCTTATATTATGCATTCCGTTATCTAAAATTTTCACTTCACTGGTAGATTGCTATCACCCCTGTCAAGGATTAGAAATAAAAATACGTCTACTACTAACTAAATGAGGTTACAAGTTTCTCAAAAAAGCCTAATCAGTTCCAACTGCACTCTAAACGCTGTCTTCTACCTGAGCCAGCGAAACCTTGATTACATATCACATCCAAGCTCAATTCTCAACCAATATCTAGTGTGCGATCGTGTAACCTCGTTAGCAGAGGCTTATTGATAAGCGTTGCAGCATCCAGCCAAGACTTGGTCGCCCTGACGTACATCTAACGCCTTATAGACAAACCTCGTAATCAGTGACTGTCTATAATTGTAGACCTGCGTCCTCTCCCGAGTCTACTTCTCCCACAAAAGCGTGCGGTACAGCAAATATGATACGAGGGACTAAAAGAAAGTTTAAGGTGAGGCAAAGGGTTGCATGAGAGAGTACAGGAATAAGAGGCACAGACTAAAGTTGTGATCATTAAGACAATGTTTTGGGAGAGAAACAGGAGCCTATTAAGTGACTGAAGAAGACTCAGGAAGCTAACGGAAAGCGATTGCCTGAAGGGAGAATCATCCTTCCCCTCATTGGTCCGCCAGTAACACTCCCACGTTACTCTTTCCGTGTTCGACTGTATTCTCTCTGTCTTAATGCAACCTAACATTATTTCCGAGGGATATTTACAGAAAGGTCTGAACCTGAAGATGACCGGCAACTCTGGTATTTTAAACAGGACGACTACTTACACCTGGTCACCCATACTATGTTCTTTACGCTTTTTTAGTCCCCTCTGTGTCTACATACACACGAGTTTCTCAAAGTAGTTGCAATCCCTATGCGTTTTCATTCCATTTGATATATACACCGCTGCGTATACATTAATGGTGACGCAAAGTTCCAGCCCGTCGTCTGATTGTCAGGATCCTCAGGGGTCCAAGTTCAAGGCTGATGCAAAATCAAATGCAGATGGGATGTGAATGAAGTCTATTGTGAACCCAGTGACATGATTTTGATAATCAGCTGGAAATATATGAATCTGTGACGTAAGTGAAAGATATGAATAGGTAGAGCAAGTGTTTTTAGACTGCTTACAGGCATTTGACACTATACCTTACATGAGGATGGTGATTAAAACATAAATTTCTACGAAGGATCAAGAGGATGTTCTCATTTCATTGATGTAAAAACCACCTAAGTGGAAGGAAACAGGAAACGTATCAAAGAAGTTGTTTCAGTATTGGCAGAAATATTCGCTGGGGATCCACGGGGCTTACTTTCGAAGCCAACGTTATTCTTCATTTACGTGAATAACTCACCAAATGGACATGAATCATATCCGGATATTTTTTGCAGATAATGTAAAACTTACGAGGGAAGTAGAGAGGACTCATGATAGATACAAAGCACAGGTCTTTTTTTTTTTTCTTTTTAGACCTAGCAAACACACAAATACAAACATATAATTCAAACATTGACACACAATATACTCAGAGAACTTTTGGAACGAGCTCTGGAGATCACTTCTGTGAGCCTTGAATATTACAAGCCGTGACCCATGGCCGGGTTCGTCTGTGAACTTTAACCTTCACAACCAGCCAGCACGAAGCCCTCTGTCATGGTTTTCTACCGATTAGTAAAATGTTTTGCAAAATATTATCATCTTATTGCTTTCTACGAGTCTGCAAAATAAACAGAATCGGCATCATAATAAGGGTTATAGTTTTTTATAATTGGATATAGTATAGAAATATATAGAAACATATTAGTTGATGATAATTAGGTATGTTCATAGAATGCATATATATATTGCTACGTGGTACCAAAGGTGTAGACAGGAGCCATGTACGTGAGAGGGAAACAATCGAAGTGAATCGGACACTGACTCATTTAAAGTATGAACATCAAGAACCTGAAGTTTTACGACGGAAAGAAAAGATGTGAACATAAGATTCATCCTCTACAAGAGTCATGTGACCCCCAGTGACTTCCTCTGTTCACCCACTTCATCCAAAGAACATTTAGCATCTGGAGAAGAAGACATCTCGCTCAAAATACACGAGGAGTTGCAGCAGCTTCATCATGGCCCAAGTACTGATCCGGTGTTATACAGCATATCAACGAAGTGGGAAAAGTCGCTCGTCCTCTTAGAGCTATCACACGATCAGATTGCGCCAGGGACAAATGGTCCTTGGAATACAGTGGTGAGACGTCCGTCATGTTTGGCTTATCCGTGGGAAATGGAGGACGGGTGATACTTCAGTGATCAGACGGGATAAAGAAGTTGTTCAAAGATGGTGGAGAGGCAATTCAATCGACTCTCAGAATTTGAAACAAAGTCTGCATATCTCGCAAGCTTTGTTACTCAGGACATAGCTCCTAAGAGCATCAAGAACGCCCTGCTCGCAGCTCAAACACATGGAGAAGGCAAGAGCAGGGAGTTTATGGTAATTCAGTTATGTAAAAAGGGAAGTTATGTTCCATTTGAAAATAACACAATCACAAAACGTTTGTTCCAGAACATTCTACACTGATGTAAAGAAAGAAAAAAATATCCGAAACAGAAAGGAAAACCAGATAAAACTGAAAAGCTATTCCTTCTTTTTTTCAGCAATTTCTTGTGGCAAAGACGCAGAGCATGAGACTGATCTAAAAAAAGCTCCTGTGCCATGAATTATCACTCGTCCCACTCTCCACCGCAGACTCACCTGAAAATCTGCGAGACACAAACAAGGGGGCACTTGGAAAGATCCTGTGGGGGGAAGGTGACAGCGTGGAGACCCTTCCTGACACAAGCTTTACAGCTTGTACCAATAATGGTGGCCAGACGCTGGTCCAGTCTGTTGATAAGCCAACAGGATCAGCCCACAGAACATCAGAACACCTTTCCGACTCATGCGACACCTACAGTGCTCAGCAGTATTCAAAATAGATGCTCAAGGACAAATACTGCGTTTGACAGATGCAGGAAAGAGCCAGTCAAATCTGGAGCAAGTGAGAAACGAGCAAGGTCAACCACATCAATACGGTACAAGACTGACTGCAGAAACATTCCTCTACCGACAAGCTAGAAACAATGCATAGATAAACCTTAACACATATCTAATCTGATTGAATTCCTGAGTGAACAGATACTCAAAGAAAACTCTGCAAGACTGTGAATTGACCAGATTTGGATCAGTGTACAGCGAGAGTGAATGTGGTCTTAGAATTACCCATGACACCTGAAGAAGGTGCAAAAGATTTTTCGACTGGCCGATGTAACTTGACGGTGACAGCCTCAATAGCTGTGGCAGCTGATAAGCCTGAAGCACAAACAAACCAATTAACCACCGCAGCTGCAAGATTTGCCGATGAAGCTGCTACAGAATCGTTCCATGGGTCCAATTTAAGTTACTTAAATCAACCCACGAAGAGGCTGATGCGCTTATCAATACAACACGCCATTATAGCTCGTTAAGCGGGATTCGAATGTCTATCACTGTGTGCAGAGCCACAGATGCGCTGGTACTGTTGGATACCTGTGCGGCACAAATGAGTCGAGAGATATGGATGAAGACAGGAACTGCAGAACAGCAACTTTTCGCTGTTGTCCATAAGATATGGTCAACTCTTACTATCCGGAGGAACATCTCAGCTCATCATACACGGATTGGACACGACACTATCTGTCACTTCAGTGCAGGCGGCAAGAAAGGAAAAACCTAGAAGACACTTCATAAGAATGCAGCTACACTGGATGGTCTTGGAACGCGGGTATCCTCCAGAAAACATGGAGACACGAGTGAAGAAGTTCATTTGCAAGTTCTATTCGCCAGGTACTAATGATGCGGCCATTATCAACGTGCGCCACAGGTTATTTCACAAAGATACAAAACATCGAAGAAATCTTTTACCAAACAAAAGCCAACACAACTCATCAGATGTGGCCACTACCAGAGCATGATTTAGTAATTAGCATAAAACCCTTCTGGATCCTGACTATAAGTCACCTGTCGCCAGTAGCATGTATATAAGGATCCCGCCAGTGGAACATTGCGCCCTCAGCTGATGATGGATGACAGCTAACCGCAGAAATTCACCGATGTTGTGTGTTGTTGATGTCCAAACTTTGCAAGTGCAAGGTGCACCAGCACATCCATTCGGCTGAAGGGCACGGGCGCATGCTCGTCTAGTGATGGCGTCTGTCAAAGCCCATCCATCATAATGTATGAGGAATCATATCAAGCATAGGTATATATAGTCAGACCATAAATTACTTTTCCCCCGACGGTGTCGAACAGTATAACAAATCGGCGAAAAATTCCTAACAAAGCTTTCGCATCCGGATTCATATCGGTAGCCCTGATTTCCTTGTATGGGGATATGTAGAGCGACCAGTGACACTATTCCTGTCACTTGCCGCAGTCACGCTTTACCAACCCCATCGAGCCAACAGGAGAGGTAGTGTTCGGTTCGAAACCTGTCGCATCCAGGAGCAAAAGTAGGTAATTCGTAATCTAACCGTACAGTACCTCTCAACTGTATGTACTATATATACAGTCAGCTGAATTTCAACATTTACTAATCTACATCGGAAGCTCAAGATACAAACACATAAAACAAATTTTATCACGATACCAAAATAGAATCTTAAGATATTTTGACTCTATGTTTGATAGCTTTTTGTCCCCGACCTAGAGTTCTGCTAACTATAGCTCTCCTACTTATAGCTCTCCCGCTTATAGCTCTCCTAACAATAGCTCTCCTACCTGAAAAACTCCTACCTGTAGCACTCCCACCTGTAGCTAGACTTTTGAGGAAACGAGTAAAGATCAGATGACTGACCTCCCTACCAGGTCTTCTGACTACGCCTATGGTACTACGCACTAATACATCAGCTAATTTCAATGTATCTCTATAAAGTAATAAGATTTAAGAAAACTGATATTAGTACGTTTGTGGCTGAATCTGTTGTTTCTAAAATTTGCAAAAGCGCCCAACATTATCCTTTGCTACATAGTCCACTACTCGATAGAAAACCATAACAAAGAGCGTCAGTCAATCTGGTTGGGTGTGATAGCTAAAAGTCGTTGATGAAACCTGGCACGGATGACGGTTATAATATCAAGGTCCCATAAAAGTTATTTCTTTTTTCGGAATTTTTCCCAATATGATACACACCCATACAAACATACAAACACATACAAACACCCAAACATGGACATACGTACATGTATATATACTCACACATGGAACGTTACATACATATAGGGTGTTATGTTATATAAGTTCCTGAAACGAATACGGAGGAATTTCCTGTATGAACACATCACTGAGCGTTATAGACAAAAGACATGGATGGTTAAACTGTGTGTTTGTAGAATGACAGATTGTGATTGGCATCGATCCACACAGTAGACTGCTAGAGTAGCTGGATCTTCAAACGGAAATACGGGGAAGACTACTTCACCGGATAGAAGATTATCTAAGCGGAAGGGAGCAAAGGAGCGCTCTCGAAATGGACGGGGTTCGTTATCGGAATGCCACAGGGTTCAGTCTTGGGACCATCACTCCTCCTGGTCTATGGAAATTACTTGCGAAAAGGACTGTACTCATCCATGAACAAACTTGGTCAAGTAAATGGTTGATGAAGTTTAACCAAAGTTTATGCAGTCAAGACGTGACAGTGAAACAAGACCTCAGTACGTTTGGTATCTGGAATTAAACAATCTCCAGAAATCTATCTGGAAAAGGGAATTAGGAGACGATATTACGCCAGACTAATCAACAGAACTCCACAGTAGAACAAACAAGGAGTCAAACTGTCTGCAAACAAATACTACAACAGCATTTAAGTACAAGGATAACCAACTGTTCCGTGTACTATTCATGATATGCGTCAGACCAAAAGTAGAATATGCTTTTCAGGTCTGGTCACCGCACTCAAAGAAGCAAAGAGATGTAACAGCGAAGATCCAGAGGATAAAAGAAGAATGTTACCTGCTTAAACGATGGCTATGGTCACCTGGAGGTCAGACTGGGGACGTCGGCCACCATCGCATGATAATTTAACTTTGTCCACCTATTTTTGAATTTCCAGCTGATCTGTCGTGCCATTAGTTGCTTATAAAAGTCTATTCCATCAGAATAGTACAGAAGTTTAAGAAGTTGATTGATGGTAGAGAAAGTTCAAGGGATGGGGCCCAATGGGCATGAGACTCCCTCACCGCATTGTACAAATAGGTGATTACACACACACACACACAAAACCTGCTCGTATCCGAAATAAAGCCAAAACTGGAATATGCTTCATGTGTTTGGTCTCCACACATAGAGGCACAAAAAACTGATAGCGAAGGTTTACTGGAGGACAACAAAGACATTACCAGAGTTAAGAGAGCTGAGTGAAGTGGAAACACTAGAGACTTTAAATCTGCCCACCCTGGAAGAGAGAAGAGTGAGGGTACGTGATCAGATCCTTTAAGTTTTTAAAACAGATCAATGATGTGGACAGTGAACAGTTCTTCGAGAGATGTAGGAATAAATCAACCAGAGGACATAACATGAATGAAAGCAAAGCTTCTTAAAAGATATGTGAAAAAAGTAGTTTTGCAGTGTGAGAGTGGTTGATGAATGGAACAGAATGCCTGAGGACGTTGTTAATGCATACAACACACACAAATTTAAGTTGTAAGACAGTAGAGAATGTTCAAGAGATGGGGCCCAACGAGTGTAAAGCTCCCTCCCCGCACGGCACAAATAGGTAATTACGTGT
>JAYMFT010385626.1:0-20148 GCA_038088735.1 Panulirus argus | reverse complement strand
AAAATAGAGCCGTTTAGGGATAGATCTAAACAAACCCTGCAAGAAATGTCACAACACCTTATTGTTAATGACAAGATTCCTGAAATTTTAAGTTTGTATCCACTTTTTGCATCTAGCAGGTAGAACATAACATATGAAACAATGTGACTATGTAATGCATGTAGTATCAACCCACTGGGGTCTGACTAAGACCCTTTGTGACTCTTGTAATCCTTTTGCGCTACCTCTCACAGGATGAGTATGGGGTGCACAATAAATTTGCCTGGGTTTTCCCAGCACAAATCAAATCAAAGGACCATGGTCCAATTTCTTAGCGGCCCCTTCGGCAATATTGTCTGTCGGGATGAAGCGCTCACCGAGTCATATAGATTCCTTTGGGAACGAAGGAATTTTTGAAGCAACGGACATCCCTTGGGTTACGTATTCTCGGCAGAGGAATTTTTAGGGTTGCAACGTATTTCAGGGAGTTATGGAAGTTACACAAATTGTGGCTGGATTTAAGAGGATTTTGCACTAGGATTACAATATAATTTCCAGAGTAATCAAAGGCACAAGGAAAAAAAAAATCTTAGTTTTATCATGCTAACATAAGGGTAGTGTTAGGTGACTGGATTTCGTAATGAATTCCTTATCTTCTGCTGCTATGAGTACTTGACTATTTTTCATGTATCTGAACAATACTTTCCTTATTTAATCTGTAGCATTTACTTTATAAACATCCCTTTTTATCTGCCACCCCGACTCTGTAGATTTACCTCAATCACTTGCTTATCCAAAGCTTGGCAATATCCAGCCCCAACTTGATCTTAAGCTCTTTTATGACTGGGTAACTAGTTACCATTATGACCTCCCGGTTCTGTATTCTCCGTAATACCCCGGCTATGTAGTTTCAGACGAATCGCTGCCTAAATTCAGTAAATCGTTATTCATTTATATATTCTTATTCAGTTTTTAATAAATCAGGATGATTTCTTCAACACAGTGCTGGTGTCAAGGATTATGTCCCGTCGTGCAGTTAAAAGTACGAACCCTTGGTAAGCTCAGCTGGACACATCCCTGGGTTAAATCGAGCCGAGTTACGTACTAGCTGTCGCCTGGCTGAGTCTCTCACGGCTGTGGTTCCCTCAACCGATGTTGGTTACCCTTTTTTTTATTTTTTCCTACCAAGCAGAGGAAGGATGAACAGCTAGGGAAGCAGCGCACCTTCAGTTTGAGGCGTTACTCAGTGGCGATGTGTTGGCTCTTGCTCAATGCTGGGGCAAAGTTGGTCGAAGGTTGTTATATCTCGTGGATCTGGACCGATTCCTTCGTTAGCATTAGGGGTGAGTGGCAGCGACTTGTCCCTTGCACGGATGTTGAGGCTTGGAGATCATATTGCCCTAAAGGAGGGGCCGTTCTGTACTGGAACGAAGAACGCGCTCTGCTAAAGTAAGGGATCCGCTAGGCTAAAGCGATTGTTTTACCGTGCTAAAGCAATGGATGAGCTTGCTGAATCAAAAGCATATGCCATGGTTAAGAAAGATTTATGCTATGTTCCGGCAAAAGGGCTATGACCAAGCAAGGAGCGTGGTGCATCAGCGTAAGGATTATGCTGTGTTAAACAAAAGGTCGTGATCACTGGCTATGTGTCAAGCCTATATGCCGGCGCTGATGGAGAGCTTTTACTCCGTCGCTCTGCCTCGCCAACACACTTTTGTAAACATATAAATGGAGAAAGTGGGTCAGCGGGGTTGGAGCGGAAGCGAAACCCGTACGAGATTATTGGCTTGAATATTCAACAGGTACTCTTGAGGTTGAACGTGGACAGAGTGATGTGTGTGTGTCGCTCTGAGGGATGTGTCTTGAAGTATGAAGGAGGCTCGTCTGATATAGAAATGAGAAGATATGGTGCACTATAAAGTGTGGTACTGCGGAAAGCATTTGCTAAAAATGGTTGTTCTGCGTTTAAAGAGGAACTCATAATACCAATGGAGGCTCATGTCGTGTTAAAAGAAGGATTTCTCTTAACAAGAAAAGACAGCTGATCGTTAAGGGAGAGTATTTATGATGCTGAAGAAAATGTACCATGCTAAAACGAAGGATGCTGAATAGAGGGCGTTTTATGCTGATAAAACATGCGTGGTGCAGATAGAAATGATGATTTTGTGATGCTGAAATGAAGGATCTATGACGCTTGAAGGAAGAGAGTGTGGCACAGAAGGAAGGGTGTGCAGTGATGAAAGAAGGGGGGGTGAGGTGATGAAGGAATAACCGTCTGGCGCTGAAGTGAGAAAGTATGAAGCAGAGGTATAAATGTATGGTGTTGTCTGGATGTTGTGTACTGCATAGGGAAGAAAATGTGTCGTCGACAGAGGGAGGCGGTGTTGAGGCGAGGCCATGCACAGCGAGGTACTGAATATCCGCCACCGCCATCTCAGTCTCCCAGGAAGGCTGCACTAATGGCTCTGTTACTTAAGACAGCCGCGGTGGCGGTTTTCTTTACTTACCCTAACTTGTGGTTGGACCCTCTTGTATGTTTTTCCCCCGTTCATAACTTCTGCGGCACGTGAAGTAGACCGACTCCTCCAAGAGTTCCCCCCACGATCTCTGGAAACAGGGCACGGGAAAGTCCTACATAAGAAATATGGCCTGAGTTTCCGAGGGGGAAAACTATCCCTGAGGAGGACCATTGCTTACTCTTCCTCTCCTCCTCATTCTTTCCACCCAGACATATCTCTCCCCAGACCCACTCCAACCTCAACATTTCCTCACCATCTGACTTGAACTTCCCACACGCTCGGAAAGACAAAGGAGGAAAAGACGATTTTTTTCATGTTTTTTTTATTTGCATTTCTCTTGAAATATACGAGGAATATGACAAGGGAGCTATTTTTTCGGTAATGATGAAGAGACACGCAGGAAAGACAATTGTAAACAAGTGAAAATATTACAGCGTTATGTAAGGCCTTAGTTTAGAGGCTACCAGTAGGGTGGATCGGACACGTGAGGGTTAGCAGCACTTGTAAGGGATGGCAGCTCGCTAATGGACTTGTGGTAGCCGGTGGAGGCGGTGGTATTTGTAAGGGATGATATCCCTCGTTGGGAGTGAGGGAATGGCATTCATACGGGATACTGCCAGTCATGATAGGTGTTGATGTTCGCTGTGATAGGGGCTACTCGTAGGATATGGTGGCACTCACGTTGGACAGAGGCTCCCTAAAGCGTTAATACTTTCAGGGGAGGGTGGCAGTCACAGTAATTGCAGGGCAACGGGACCAGATAGCGATGCCTGATCCACACATCCTTTGCCACTCCTGAGGCCGCATTGTTCCTTTTCATTCTGAAGCTCAGAGCATGACACCACAATTCAGTCACCACTCTCCCACCCATACAAGGTATATCTAACAAATTTGCATCTCTACAATGTGTACATTCACTTTTACACCATCTTGCTTTTCTACTTTGGCACTATATAAGCATTCTGCCAATCTTCAGGCACCTCACTAAGAGCCATGCAAACATTAAAGATCTTAACAAACCAATCAACAATACAGTCACAGTCAGAAACTAAACGCCTGCCACTTCAAGCTGACAAAGAGAAACTGATGAACTGGGCTAAAAGGTGATCAATAAGTTTTGTTATCCATAAGTGTGAAGTTTTACATGTCGGTAGTAAAAACGAAAAGGCAAGCTATGACATGAATCTGTTAAGATACATAAGGTCATTAAGGAAAAGGACTTGGGTGACCCAAAGCCAAGAAAGCAGTGCACAGAAACAGTATAAAGGGCGAACAAAATTCTTGGGTTCATAGGAAAGACTTTCGAGTTCAGATCTCAGGAAATTATTCTCACTCTTTACAATTCAATAGCGCATCTCCATCTTGAATACTGCGTTGTTTTAGTCGCCGTACTTGAGGAAAGACTTAGACAGAATAGAAAGAGTACAGAGGCGAGCGAGCTACAAAGATGACTCTCAGCATAAGAAATGCATTCTATAAGAACGACGAAACGGCTTTAATTAGCTTAGAAAAGAGAGGGTTGAGAAGTGATCCAATAAAGGTACCCAAAATCATTAAAGGCTTCAATAATCTGTATCTAACAGGCTTTTTAAGGATAAATTTGTCTGATTTCACTCGTAGTATTGATTAAATACTCGTGGGCAAACGTTTTACCTCAAATGGGGCGAAGTGCTCTTTCTTGAACAGGGTTATTAACACATTTAATGATTTACCACCTAGAGTAGTTGAAAGCATGCACTTGTTTGATATTTTGTTACATATCCACGACTGACATTTTTTGCACCTCCTTAGCTACAGATAAGTTTACAGGTCTTCCTTTTTAAGAAAATCATTTTGTCTTTCAACTCTTACCACATTTACCCGTACGTTTCTGTTCTGTTCCACAATTGAAAACAGCCTCATTAGGACCCAGTGTTCTGCTGACGTTTGATTTCAGTTATATTCAGCTGTACTTCTATCTTCAGAAGTTTAGCTGCAATCCCATCCACTCCGGGCGTCTTGCCACACTTCCTCTTAAGCAAGGTCTTTACCACCTCCTTTCTTTTTACCAGTCCATTTGCCAAGATTCTCTCACTTCGCTTACCTCCGGGGCTCAAACACCAAACATCTGGCATCCTATGATCATATACTTTCAGCAGTCCTTCAAAGAACTCAGGCAGTTCCCTGTTCACCTGAGTTCTGCCTGTTGATATTCCACAACTCCCCATTCGCCGCCCATCACCTAAGCACCCATTTGTTTTATTTGTTTTCTTGCACTACTGACCTCCTTATAAGATATTTTCTAAGACCGTTTTTGACCCTATGGGAAGGTCACTGGTCCGTAGCACAAATTACAGCCCCCGCATTAGTTAGTTTTACCGAGGCGCTAGAAAAAAGAGAGTGGCTCTCTGGCGATCGTTGGTCAACCTGTCGAGCTGTGACTTAGCATTACAGCTGGAGGGAGTCTTGACCTTAGGGCTCTAGATTTTCTATGCCATTAATTTGATTACAACAGAGAAGTATAGGCCTCCTGCGCCCCTGTCTGTATACAGTCTTCCTCTCGTGTGGTCTGTGTGGTCGTGGTCTTGCCGCCACCACCTTAGTGTGTCGCTCTTCTGACCAGCATGATTCTCAGCGTGGGAGGAGTCGCGTGCATCGCCAGCTCTTCCTGCTTCTCGTTTAGGCTCATGAGGCAAGTCGCTTTGGTTTCCCTCAAGTCTGAGGAACTGAGACTGAGGCAAGTAGTCATGCTGAAGACCTTGTGCTCATTATATCTGTGACATGGGCCAATGTAGAGCTTACAGATAAGAGCAGGCGACCATATCTCGTCCTTGAATGTTTTTTAGCAAACGCACACTCATACACACACACGCCTCCGTCACCCTTTGGACGCAATAAAAAGGAATTTTAGCTTTGCTGACATCAACAGCAACGTAAAGTCACCTATCAGCCAGGAATATGTTCCAAGTCTTCCCCTGTATCTCTCTGTACTTCCCTTCTCTCCTTTTTTCTTTCCCTTTCTTCCTTTTCCCTTCTCCGCTTCTCCATCACTCTGACCTTAGTTCAAGCCATCACCACCGCCCGCGTGACCTGGTTGAAAATTGGCATCAGGTCACAACTATGGGAATTTTTCCAACCCATTTTCTTGCCCTCATATTCGGATATCAGGTAATTCAGGTTCGTTTTCTTATATATATATATATATATATATATATATATATATTACAAGTTTTGGATTTTAGATTTAAGTTCAAAACAGACAACCGAGACATTGGGCCAACGGGCAATTGGGCCAACGGGCAACCTCCCTTTGTCCTTCTCACGTTCTCTGTTAACAAGACAGAGATGTGGTAGCGTACATCATTACTGTGGACCTCCTGATTCAAGCTCTAAGGAGATTCGCAAGACGCACTGCTAGGCTTCACATCCTTTTCCGCTATACATATCGTGCTGAGGCTACATTTTAATTTCCACCTGTTAGGTGAGGGACGACGAACAGTCACCTTGGAAAACACAGGCTTATTTGGGTTCCAGAATCACATACCCCAAGTTATTTGACCAAGTTATGCACTGAAGAGCAATATTCACCTTTCTTTTTGAAAGTAAATTGAATTATATGCACTAGAATAGATTATGGACGCCCTTCATTAGAAATTCTAACACCATCTCAACAGTTGCTGATGAAAGAGACTGTGTAATGAAAAATATGAAGACAGAAACTCCTTGTTTGCAGTGTTTTGCCAAAATACGTTTCAGTGGCTTTATATGCTTCGGATGTTGTCCCGTTGTCACCCACATCTGAGGTGCGGATGGATACTTTGACATTGCCCAAATACAGCAGTATTTCAGGCTTATAGTATATACGGTAAGAGGATTCCTTAGGAGCTTCAATGTGTATACAGTGAATGTGTTGACAGAAATACTCTCAAAGATCGTGAGAACATGTGTTAAGGAGCGAATATCACGATACCCCGTTACTTTCCCTTCATTATCCCCTGTGGTGAAGTTGATAGGCAAAATAATAGAAGATTCCCTTATCTGCATTGACTTGTTGAAAGCGCCTGGGCACATTTAAATAAAAATTGTGAAGGTAAAACGTTAGAATTACCCTTTGCTTAGCACCAGCACATGCAACGTCACAAGAAACTTTGCATAGAAGTTAAAACAAGTTGAGGCAAGGCTGGAAAGTTTAAGATGCTCATTATCCTTCGTGGGTCTTCTCGAGAAGCATAATGTAGCTCACAATCTCAGAAAAAGCACATCCTGAGAGCATCACATGTGAGCAGATACACACGAGTGAACTCATCAAAGTTTCACACAAGAAGAAATACATAAAGTATTCTTCGAGATTTTTTTTTTTTTTACCCAGTGAATCGGTGAACTGATTCGATTGATTCACTCGAACAGATTCGATCCAGCTGTGATGAACTGAAGGAATTAGCCTCCTGAACATCGAACTCATATCACGTCATACTTACGGTTTCTTACGTGACCATGATTTTCAGTACGGAGCCACAGGAGACGTGCTTCTAGATGGCAAATCTTAGCAACAGTCAGAATGACTGGGAGACGGTAATCCATGAAATAATTAGCGATGATTAGCACTCTGGCTTATATGGCATACCGGATCTGTATGTTAGAAAGCAGGAGATGACGCCCGTGACGGCTGTGCTGAAGGACAGGTGCAGCAGGTGACACCTGTGACAGCTGCACTGAAGTAAAGATGCAGTAAAAGTCGTCCGTGACGGCCGGCTCGAGGCATAGGTGCAGCCAACTCGGAAAGGCGTCAAACGAACGCCCGGTGTCGGTAACCTGACGAAGGAGATCTCAAGCCTCACATGGTAGGTTTTAATCACACTCTAGTCTACGTACCTTCAGGAAGGATATGGTTTTTCCCTTCTTCAAAAATGCCACGCAATATAATCATTCTTTATGGTAGGGTCGTCACATACCAAAGTGGGTTCTACAAGAGATTTATTTATTCACATGATCGAAAGACGTGTATCGCAGGAGCTGCAACACAGCTCACGCTTATGATCTCGCCACCGTAATGAGACCGTGTTCCAACCAGACCAGAAGTAACCCGGTACTGTGGGTCTATGGACATGGAAGACACAAGGCAATACGAGGTACCACCAGAAATTTTTCCAACGTAATGTAACTTTTCTCAGCACGTTTGAGGCGTGACCAGTGTGCACGCAATCTTCATATTCTCCTGTTACATTGGTTGGCGGATTAAGTCCGTCATGGTCCATCGCCACTTCAGCAGTATAAACGCTCTTACATTTCTGATGCGAGTCGGGTAGTCGGGTGGCTACTATGAGGTCAAAGCGATTTCATGAAATATTACACAATATTCGGATGAGGTTGCAAATGTTAAGTACCGAAGTTTCAAGCACAGTAGGTGAATGGGTTGTGTGAATGTTGCTGGCTGTCAGGGGAAGCGAACATCACATGGATGGAGAACACAGCCGACTTGTCCCCGTCCCAACATTAAAGCTACATAACATAAAGTCCCCGACCATCAGTACACAGGTGACACCCAAGAACTTATCTATCTTTAGCCGCCTCTCCTACGCATACCCAAGCCTGTGACTGTCCTTTGGTACCTGCAGGCGACTCTGGTGGTGAGATAAGATGCCTGGGTTATGGACTCTAGGGGTCAAAGGTGCCGAGGCAAGGGACTCCGGGATACGTGATCGTGGGGTGGGGGAGGAGGCGACTAGCATCTGGGATGAGGAGCGTGAGGAAGCCAGAACGGAGGTGGCTATAGGAGTGAATACAGGAGACGGGCGTCTTAGTGAGGAATTATAAGGATTAGGAACAAAGAGGTGGGGGCGCTCTATGAGGGATTTTACGGTGGATTTGTTGAGGGATGAGGGCACTGCAGGTGCATGAGGTGGTATGCCAAGGGCGGAGTTACCGGCTGTAGTGTGTTAAAGAAGGGAACTGAGGAGTTTGGAGGTGGTGGTGGTAAGGGTATATACACTCGAAATACAGGAGTGATGTTTTGAAGTGTGGATGCTGTTTTTGCATTTTAGAGGTGGAGTACTAGAATCACAGGAACTGTTGGATTGGGGTTCGGATATCCTGTGATTAAGGATGCGCCAGGAATGAGGATGCAGCGGTGCAGGGGGATACGTGAGAGGGAACTGGAGTTACAGAGAAGAGAGTTATGGGCGGGGAATGGCGTTCGCGATGCGAGGTTGGGCTGGCCGTGGGGTGTGGACACTAGGTGGTTCGTGCTCGGGTAGGTGCTGGCGTTGGGGAGTCTGATGACGATTGATGCTGAAGATGACGGAGGTTGGTTGGTTTGTTGGCTTTCAGATGAATGCCCGGACTGGTTTGGAGTTAGCGAATACACTTTATTGTCGTAGTCACCGATATTTTACTCTTGTCATATAAAATCAATCTTATTTTCATGTCTCTCATGAAACATACGAGCAGAGAGAAGGGAAAACCATATGAAGATTTATATGAGAGGTTTATGGGGCAGAGAGCTTGTCAGAGGGACAGTCAGCCATTTGGAGTTATGGTTATGAATAGCTTACGATTGTTTTTGCCTCAAGATGGACGGAGGTGGCTGGCAAGGTGATGCATTGAGATAACGACCCAGGCAATGGCACTTTTTATGATTTGTAAGGAGCAGACTGATCGACGTACAAACATTGAGGTAAAAAGAGACAGCCAGTACCATGTATTTTACACTTCCTGGAGCTTTTGGTAGCACGATATCAGTGATGGGATTCAAAAGGAAAATATATTTACCTATTCTTTCCCTAGAAGAGCTTGCCTTTTCAACTTGAGACTGACTACTAGGGCCTGCATTAGCCCCACCAATCCTTGGTTAAGGCTGCAAAAGCTGTGATCGTATGTTAACAAGACATGAATGTCCGAAACGCCATTTTGGAACCTTACTAAATCTTGTACTTACTGGGGATGCCAGAGTGACCCTTTACCCGATGATATGTTGTGGTTGCGAGGCTTTGGGGGAACGTCACCAGTTAATCTTCCTTTATAGGAAAGAGATTAGCGGTAACGCCACTAATCTCTGAGGAACTCGGCCATCCATTAGTCCACCAGACCACCGATCTACCCCTCAGGCTTCTCACCAAGTCGTTCTACCAGGGCTGTAGTCCCTCTCCCTAGCTAGACTCCGGCACCTCCTACAGAACTCAGCGTCTCTACTCGATACCATCCCTCCCCACTGACGCTGTCTGCTCTCTTACACTCCTCTCCCCTCCAGCTTCAAGCCCTTTCCTAAGATCCGATCCCTTTCTCATACCTTCCTCTTACTCAAACACTGTCTTTCCATCCAGATGCATTCATCCCTCATATTCCATTTCCTCTCTTTGGTTTAGCCTCCCTTTCTTAAACTCATCACTATCTCCAAGTCTCCCTTTGCTTCTCTGGGCTTCTTCCCTTCCCTTGTATTTCCGTCCCTTCTAGCAACCATGCCCTCTCTCAATATCTTTCCCCTTTCCCCTAGGCTTCATCATCTACCCCCAAACATCGTCTCGCACCTTAGATTATTTCTCCCTTAGATCCCATCCTATCCTTACACCTTGTTCCCTCCCTAGACTCTATCCTTCCCTCCCTAGATTCCATCCTTCTCCCCACAGTCGACCCTTCTCTGTGGCTCCCCATCCTCTCAATGCGTCACATCCTCTAGACTCCACCCCTCTTCCACCCTCCCCACTTTCATTTCTCTTCCAAAAACTCCTCCCTCCTGTTTTGACTATATTCTCCCATTCCCTAGACCCCAACCAACCACTCTCCCAAACTACGTTCTCTCCCCTTCTCCCTTCTCTCTCTCTCTCTCTCTCTCTCTCTCTCTCTCTCTCTCTCTCTCTCTCTCTCTCTCTCTACCTCCCCTGGCTGCTGCGTTCCGTCCCACAACTTTATCATCCTTAAAGTTTTCTAACCCCATTGCTCACCATACTGGAACGCATTCTTTGGAATTCATGGCGACGCAAGATTCCAATATCATGCAGTACCCGGGATACACGATTTAATGTGGTTAATTCAGTTCAATATTCACATAAATCTCTGATGAGCCTCCGCACGGCTGGGTCGGCGTACTCTAGGGGTTGCAAGCGGGTCCGTCAGATGCAAGGATGCGACAGTCGCAGTTTTGTTGTCGAGAGTTGTCCCCTTGCGGATGGGGAAGGAACAAGGACTGGAGGTGGATTTTCAGTACGAGCAGGTAGCGGAGTTCGAAGGGCAAGGGATAGACGTAGATGCTCATCATGAATAAGGGCAAGGGCAAGATATAGGGTTTATGAAATAAGGGTAGAAAAGAAGGATAAGGATTGGACGTGCGGATCATAAGGATGTAAAGGAGATGGCAAGGGCAGGACTCGGGATCTATAGTAAAGAAAGCCAGGCAGAAAGGGCTTGTGATGATAAGAGCTAAGGAAAAAAAGGGCAAGGCTAAGGACGGTAGGGATCAGGATCATATGGTCAGTGAAAAGGCAAGGGCTGGTCGAGGGACTGAAGGCAGTAGCAAGAGAAGGATGGCCAGCATGGCTAGGGCAGCAGGAAGGTGGTGTTCAGGATGGGATGAATAGGGTGAGGGCTGTGTGAACGGTAGGTATGTGCGCAGAACAACGTTTTGGGAGCAAGGCGCTGGACGTGAAGATGTGTGGGGTTGTGGAAGAGACCCAAAGTGTGAAGAGAGGGAGTGCGAGCTTGTGGGAGAGACAGGATATGGAGGAAGGGATGTGTGGAGGTCGTGGGAGAGTCAGGTTGTGGAGGGAGGGTGTTCTGGACTCTGGTAGAGAAGCAAGCCGAGAGGCTAAGATCGAGGAGTGACTAGTTGCATATATATGTAAATTACGACCGAAGTTGCTCAGGCTTGCGTCATTTTAGTGCAACTTCTCTGTTGTAGTAAGCGTTGAGTTCCTCTTACATCTCGTCTCTGTTGCTCAAGAATATGTACCTTGAAGCAATTAGAATTAGAATATAGCAGCAAATCAACTAACGATGATATTAACACTCACATCCGAGAAAACGGTAATTTGTATAAAAGAAAATCAGTAACAGTTTGTGAAGCAGATCAGAACTGTTACAGCAGAGAGTCGAAGGTGTATGGTTAAGAGTAAGAAAATGGGTTACATTATTTGCCTCAGAATAGGAAAAAAAAAATTCTTTTTATCTTATCATACGTTCCGTTTAAGACAAAAGAGAAGGCGAGGTGGATTGTCTTAATCTGGACTGCCAGAAAGTAGTAGCACACAGAAGGGTGGTTAAGAAGCTGAATTTTTGGGAAGAAATAAAGGGGAAACCACTTCGCTGAATGGAACATTATCTCACTCGAAGGGTACAAAACGGTTCATTTCAGAGGAGCCTACTCGAAGTGGGTTGAGGACAAAAGTGGCGTACCGCAGAGTTCTGATCTTGGACCAATGCCATTTTTGATTCATTTCAGTGACTCATGCGAAAGACTACAATTCTACCTGAATATTTTTGCGGATAGTACCCAAGTCATGAGAGACGTATAAAGCCAGGGGAATTGCACTAACCTACAAAGGGACCTAAACAAACTCCAAAGTTGGTTTGAGACATCATTGATAAAATTCAACCCGAATGAGCGGTAAGTGATGAGGATGGGACATAGTGAAAGAAGGCTTGGATATGAATGTTATCAGGCAGGAAACAAACCACAGGAATGTGGCTGGATGTGAAAAGACTTGGGAGAAGCAAACACTGGCCCTAACTGTCCTTCGCGAGTCCCACATCAGGAGAAGATGAAGGAAGACAAATTATCTTCCCGCAAATATACGAATAGCATTCAAGTGCATAGATACTCAGTTAGAATTTTGCATCGTATATGATACCAAAACTAGGCTTTGCTTATCGAGCTTGGTCATTGTACTTAAAAATGCAGAAAAACGTATTAGACGAGGGCAGCAAATATGGTACTAGAATTTAGAAAGTTTATTTACAGGGAAAGGTTTAAGATTTGCCCACTAAGGAAGAGAGAGGAATATAGGGTAACCTGATCACAACCTTTAAATTTCATGAAAGCAATTTGATGTCGACAGTAAACTGCAATCCAAGGCTAGAGCAACGAGGGGCTTTAATACGAAATCAAGCAAGAAACTTATTAGAAAATATGTGATATATCTTCATAGTACAGGTTGTACCTCTCTAATCCGATGCTCTGAGGTCCGGCAACTCCCATGCTCCGGCACGTTTTGAATCTGCCGTCATTAGTTTGTGGATCTGACACCAGGGTGGTGCTGTTAGCAAGTCAGCAGCGATAAGTCGCTAAAATATGTTTACACCGCATCCGAACTAATTTACAGTCCTGTTAATTTCTTATATTTAGCTGTACTTTAGCCCTTCAGAATGTCATCCAAGAGACCAAGAGGTGCAGATGGTGGTGATAGTGCTGATACGTGTAAATATAAATCATTATCGATGCTCGAAAAGGTGGTTGTACTGAGAAAATTAAAGGTACGGCTGTAAAGACTTTGTGTGAGTACTATGAGATTGGATCGTCAACTGTGTATGACCATTATCATTAAAGAAACAAAAGGAGCAGATTTTTATTTTTTTATTTTTTTTTTTTTTTTTTTTGCAGACAGTGAAAGCCAGAAAAGTTTAAAGTTTCGAAAAACTTTAAAGGAATGAAAATTCTTCCACTTATCTTCCGTGGTACTAAAAAAGGGTGGATGCCAATTCAACTTTTTCTTGAATGGTTTGAAAATTACTTCGTCCGTAAAGGAGCATCCACACTATTGGGCAGTGCCCGGCGAGCACGAGTGTTAAGTCTGTCATCAGACGCTTTGTGGCAACTTTGACGGGCAAATCAGCGGATTGCCCTTACCAGTAGTTGAGCGAAATCAGACTGCCTGGTGGTTTGACGCCGGGTCTGGAGCAACGGCGATGTCAGCCACGGAAAGTTGTCACTCTTTACACCATGTAGTTTTCTGCACTGTTCCCTTTTTACGCACACAGCAATTAGTATAAACACAGCACTATTTTTTTCCTTTCAACTTTGCTGCGCATGGTGATACCGCACTCGTGGCCTGCCGACCACCTACTGGCTACTGAACGACTTGACTGTCCAACTACTTCAACAGTGTGGACAACAGCACAAAAATACCGGACAGACTTTGCCCGGTGAGGGAGCAGCCCGCCGGTAACTGCCCGATAGTGTGGACGTGGCTTAACCCTGTTGGCCTCGATCCAAAGTGTAGAATATTTTTGATATTAGATTATTGTTGGGCACACCCCAAAGCAGAACCTTGTTTGGAAGCATTATTGGTTGTATTCGTGCTTTAAGCTCTGTTCTGCTTTTGGTAACACAACAATATGTATGTGGAATGAGCTGGCAAGACTAGGGGTTGGGCATATGTTTATATAAGGGGTTTCCTTAGGGGTCAATTTCTGTTTTCCGGCATTTTATGTGTTCCGGTAACGGTCAGGTCCCAAGTTTGCCGGATTATTGAGGTTAAATCTGTACATTGTTTCTAGATACAGGATGTGTGCAGTAAGCACAAAATATAATGCATATCGAGCAAAATTACATATTAACATTTATCGTTTATTCTGGGATCATCTTTAATCACAATGGCTAAGAAATAGGATGGAGGGATAAGTTATATGTTTAATCGTAATGAGGCGCAGTTATATATCGCTATTCGTTTTATGAAAGATACTGATCATTGCTCAATCACATGTATTGATATCTGTTATACTGTATTTTCTCATGGCACAGGAATGCATGAATATAAACAAACATGATTTTTTAGTCAGTATACATCAGATATGAGAAGTACATTATTGCCAAACACAAGTCGTTCATTAATACAAAGTCAGACATCAGTACATAGCACTGTATCACCAGTGTTATGAATAAGGAAAGGATTGAGCAAAAGTAATTGGAAGTTGTAGAATTTGACTTTGGAATATAATTCATGTGTTGGATGGAGAAATTGGATATTTTCAGTTATAATTAGTGTTATTCTTGTATTCTGAAAGTATTAACTTTTTCTTCGTAGGTCTTATGAAAATATATACATTTTTGTTAATTGAATTACAAAGATATGTCTTATTGGAGGAATATCAGAGTTTATTTCCGGTGAAAATTAGGTGCAAGGTAGCTATGTAGGGACTGCGTGCATTTACATTAGATTCACGGACTTAGAGGAAAAGAGGGTATGGTTGCAGAGCAGGTGTTCTTAGAAAGTTGATAGTCGTAAAAAAGAGAGCTAATAGGTTTCCATTAATTAGAGTTTGGTAGGATTAATATAATTACAACTAAATGTACAGTGCATAGGTATTCAGAGGTGAAATCTTTACTTTATGAAATGATCTTTAGACATATATTTTTGTCCTTTTAGCATCCACATGGCTTAGATTTAGCTGCGCGATGAATTAAATTACAAGAAGAGAAATTTTTTAACGGCGTCTGATATTCTACTATAGTTAGCTGTTAGAATTATTCTGCTGATTTCTCCATTTTCTTCGAGGAGGTTGGCTATAGAAGACGTGGGAATAGGAGGGACTAGTGAAGATGTTCCATTCCCAATTTACTGGAATGTATCAGATACATTCTTCATCTGAACATCATTCACGCACATTCTGAACCCATTCCCAGTGTTCTGAATGGAATTTGGACTTATACGCCTTTACAAATGCTTCCTACTCTTTCACTTTACATATTCATTCGATAATATTTTTGATTGACTGAAAACGCCAGGGCCATATCAAGTTCCTTGATTTATACTTTAGCCCCTCAGCTCATTGATTTTTTTCTTTTTTTAGATCTATGTTGAATGTAGCAGCCAAAGAAATTCGACCATTTTTAAATGTGTTGCCATAAAAAATGTTGTTGTTCAGAATGCTGTGTGGCCCTGGGTTTGGTTAGGTTTGGTTAGATTAGGACAACGACTATATGGTAGTGTTATGGTGTGGTGATGGGTAGGGTTTTTGGTTTGGTTGCAGAATTACAGGGTTATGTTAAGTAGACGTGGTTAAGGAAGAATTAGGTTGGAAAGGCTAGGTTTGTGTGAAGTAGGGACGTTACTTGTGAGATAGAAATTTCCACTTTTGGCTGAGGCAATTTCTCAGCAGTAAAGTTTCCACCCGGTTGCATTTTATTTTGAATCACTGTGTTGCAGGCGACACAAGTGTTTCATGCAACACCCTCCTAATATGTCATATAATAGGCAGATGGCGCAGATCGGATTTGGGAGGAGGTTAAGACAACGTTATCTAAATAGATGGGACATCGACATTTTTATCAATGTCCTGTAATAGATTACCTTTGAATAAATGTAGATCCATTGCCCTATACAAGAGCCAATGTCTACACGAAGCAACTATTAGTCTCGTCTTTATCCAACCTAATGTTGAAACTCAGCATATGACCTGAACTCCTGCTTCAATTTGTCCGCAGTTGTTTCCATACTTGTATATGTCTGTTTCTTTATTGAACCTAAATTTACTTAAAGTCACTGTTGGATGTTCTATGTTAGGTTAATATCTGCAGAACTTTTTATGACCTCCATATAAGTCTTCCTTCACCATCTGTATTACTCCCAAGTCGCCCCAAACTCAGCGGTATTCTAAAGAAAGCAATTCAAGTTTTCTCAGTCTTCTTTCACATGGAAGCTTTCTGCCACTTACTATTAATGTTGTCCTAATGTATACCCTCAGGGGAGTCTGTTATCCATTCTGTGGTGTGGTGACCAGAGTTGTACAACTTAATTTAGGTGAGGTCAGAATTATGCCACAGTCTTTTGCTTTCTTGTTTCCAATCCTCCTATTCATGAAACTCATTACCGTATTAACTCTATAGTCTTCATTAACGCATTGTTCTCATGTTTTTAGATCTTTGCTAGTCCTTTTCGTGTTCCGTAGTTCTCTTTCCACGCCTTTGATTCGTTCCTCTGTCGTCCGATGCTTAGGCTCAAAACTTGGTCTTTATCTTCAGTGAACTTCATACACCTTTTTGACTTAACACCGTTAACCTCTTTTAAGATTTTCCTGCAGTCGTACAGATTCATTAGTCGACTGAGCGAAATGTTTTTCTGTTTGTCGAATTTTCGCTCCAAATTGTTTGGAAGGGCGGACTGAAATTGTACACTTTGCGGAATGCTGTTTAATTGTTCAGCTGTTATGCAAGAAGTATATGCTGGTAGTCTTATGCGTGCAGCGGTATGAGGCTGGTTGATTGCGCGCGAGGACTACGAAGTGCCAGGGTCATTTATGCTGTCAACTTCACTCTTCAACCAGAAATCGAAAAATCTGGAACATCTAATGTTTAATTCAAACACCATACACGCTTTCACTGCATATACTGTATGATCGTTGGCATCAGCTTCTTAATTCCGCAAATGTGATATTTTTCTGACCCCAAATTATATATGACTTTCGTAAAATAGTGTTCGTAGCGTAGTGGGAATATATTGCGTTCCTAAAGTGGATTGTTTGGAAATTAACTTCCGTTCAGGTATATTGAGTCCTGAGTATTTTTCCTTGGTAGTCAAGTACTCTAGATTTTAGTTACTTGCATTAGAGTACGTTTTCAGAGAAATTATGTTTTTGTTCCTTTCTCTCCTGCTGGATTGTTGGAACATAACCTTCAATCCCCTCAGCAAGTAACGAGACCTCGCCCAGAAAAGAATGAACTAAATAAACGTTTTCCCCGAAAGCGTACTCAAGGTACTTGGAGTGTAGATGAATTCCAGTAGAGTACTCCGTTTACTTACCACATCGGTAAAGTACAGTATAAAGTGTGACCGGAGTGGGTCAGATGGCATTGTTCTTAATATCTGTTGTAGTGCTATGATCATACGATTGCCTAGGAAACTAATTGTTGTTCTGTTATGTGGCAGAATGGGAAAGTTGAGCCGGTGATGACCGTTATTCGCGCTTTTGTGGAAACAAGATTTTGTGGACGACTTTGTGATAATTATATAAGAGAATGATCCCTCTGAGACCATGTAAATGCTTATTTGTAAGGAGGGTGAGGTAGGGAGACAACACATTTTCTCATAAAGTGACGTTTCCAAGATCTCAAGGTAATGGGACTGTCCATATAAGTGAATTTAAGTGACTTTGTATAATATTCATTAGAATATTTTACCATAATATTCATTTTCGTTTCAAATGAAAACATGAGCTCAGATTAGTATCGTAATGATCGTCGTCGTTTTTTTTTTTTCTCTCTCAAGGGAATGATTTGGGCGCAGTCCGTCGCTTGTATTTTGCTGATGTTAAAAAACCCATTTTTATTTTTTTTTTTTCGTCGGTGGAGGAAATCACATTTCTGATGTCTGCTGCGTTAAGCTTTGTATAGCGCGGGTCAGCAGGATTCCTCTCGTGCTGCCTCCACCCTCATGATGATGGCTACTTACGAGAGTTTTTGTACACGTTGGTACGACTTGTATGTGGCAGCGGGATCAGTGGTAGTTGAACCACAGTTAACGTATATTCCTGCATGCTGTGTTTTCCATCCCCTTCTGTCTCTTATCTCCACAGAAATTCGTAAGTACTTTCGGGTAGGTATATCTCTCTCTCCCTGTCCCTCTCTGCAAAATCTGGTCGTATGATTCGTTGGCAGATATTCTTGCCTTGAATCTGTCTGTCTGTCTGCCTGTCTCTCTCTCTCTCTCTCTCTCTCTCTCTCTCTCTCTCTCTCTCTCTCTCTCTCCCTTCCTTCTTTCCTTCCTTCTTTCCTTCTCTCCTTCCTTCCTTCCCGCCCCTCTTTCTCCTTACGAGTTAGTGTGACAAAGAAAAACTAATCCAGGTCCAATTTTGCCGCTCTTTGTGGCAGGGGCCTCGCAGCCAATCGCGTGTGTTTGTAGACTACACCGAGCCTATTGAGGAGATAAAAGATGAACCCACCTCCTCCATGCCACACGGACATATGTCTCGAGCTTTTACCAGGCCCCTCCGCTCCCCCTCCCCACCCCATCTCCTCAACTCCCCTCCCACCCCACCCCCTACCCCCAGCCCATCCCACACAGTTTATATAGAATTTTAAAGAGGTTGGAATAGTTGGAGAAGATGCTGCGAAATATGTGCTTCGGGGACGGATGGGAAGAGATTGGGGAATGGGAGATGCTGATGATGATGAGGAGGAGGAGGTGGAGGAGGGGGTGAGTGAGTAGGGGGGGAAAAGGATTGGTTTGCAACTAGATCCGTTTTGAAAGGGTTGGGAACGGGTAAAGGTAGAGGTGGTAAGGAATGGAGCGTAGGACGTAAGTATGCGTTGGCATCGAACCGTAGCAGGATTGATCAAGAACGGGATCACCTAGAGTGATTAATTGTGGAGGATGACCTGGAGGGCAGTCGGAGTGGTCAAGATCGGAACGTGTGGCAGGCATGGGGAAAAGAAGAACGCAACAGGCGCGATTTTGGGCGGAATAGAATGGGGAAAGCTTTGGATTGCAGTGTAAGCAAATGTAGCAGGATTTGTTTGGATTAGAATGTAGCACGATTTGTCCAGAATGTAATGTAGCAGGGAGAGATAGAGTGCTAAAGGAATGGTTGAGAATTGTGAATCGAGCGGGAATGGGTTCCGTCAGGACTGATTAGGAATGGTACGCAACAGGAATGATTGATTAGGAATGGGATGCAGCAGGAAGGGATTGTGAACGGTATTGAAGTAAACGCAACGTGATTGATTGGGAACAACGTGCAGCAGGAATGATTGGGGTCCGGAGCGCCACTGGAAAGATTGGGGACCAAGTGCGATAGAAATGATTAGGAGGGGAGTACATCAGGAATGATTAGGGTAGAGGCGCTGTTGTAGGAAGAGCACAGTGTACGGTTCATCGTAAAGGGAAAGAATGGTCGTTAAGGGAGACGTAGCCGTGGTATATATATATTTTTTTTGGGGGTATGGTAGCACAGTAGTGGTACCAGGCTACCATTACAGCTGGTGTTAACACTGGTGATGGTTGCTTGTGTGACCCTGACTGGCTGCAGGGGTTTGGTTACGTTTGGTTAGGTTTGGTTTGGCAAGGTCAGGTTAGGTTAGATCCTCCTTGGGCTCAACCCGGGTGTTGCACTACCCACCTGACGAAGGATCCGTTGTCCACATCACGGTAGTCGTATTGGTCGATTAAAGTGCTTGTGGTATGGGGTTAGATGGCACAGTGGTCCTTTTTTCAGTAGGTATTGTATCTCTTAATTATCTAACGTATTTTTCGTGGTGACAGTTGTGGTGCGGAAGCAACTGGGAATGGTAGTTTGAAAGCTACAATAGTCTCTCGCCTGTTTTAAGGGTAATGGATCAGAAACAACAATTATCAGATTGGCTGCGGGTCTGAAAATGTTTAGCTTTAAAATTTTACGAGTGAATTATTCATACATATTGTTTTGTATAATGTTACAAATTACTTGTATCAGGTGACCGAGAACTTACATTTTTTTTCCCCGGTGATGAATTACCACATGGTAAATTTTTGTGCATAGTTAAAGATAAAATTTTATTATGGATAAGTATACAAGATTAAGGAAATTTCATTTCATATCACCGTATCTCTGGACGACCTTTTTCATAAATTTTCCTGTGGTGTCAAAGGTCAAGGTATTTAGAGACAAGATCACATATGATACATAGGCAGACGAGTGTATATATATATATATATATATATATATATATATATATAATATGAGTGAACTGAAGGCTAAGAAGAGGAAAGAC
>JAYMFT010385615.1:0-20149 GCA_038088735.1 Panulirus argus | reverse complement strand
ATTATTATTATTATTATTATTATTATTATTATTATTATTATATATTTTTATTATTATTATTATTATTATTATTATTATTATTACTACTATTATTATTATTATTATTATTATTTATTTTTAGTATCATTATTATTATTATTATTATTATTATTATTATTATTATTATTATTATTTTCGGTGCATTAAGTGTGACAGCTAGATGTAGAATGGGTATAGGCGAACGAGGCCATTCTTTTCGTCAATTCTTCGCGCTACCTCGGCGAACAAGTATGTAAGAAAGTGAATGTTTTATTATTTGTAGTAGTGGTATAAGGAGTACTGGTGTTGTTATATTCCCATTATTATTATTATTATTATTATTATTATTATTATTATTATTAATGTTATATTATTATTATTATTGATAATATTAATATTATTTATTGTTGTTTAGATTATTATAATCATTATTATTATGATGATAATACTTGATCGCCGTTTCCTGCGTTAGCGATTTAGTGCAAGGAAAAGACGAAGAGATTATTAATTTAGTTTTTTCTTTTGCTATAATGATAATAATGATAATTTTATTTTTATTACTACTACTACTACTACTGTTAGTAGTAGTAGTAGTAGTAGTAATAGTAGTATGATTATTATTAGAAATGTTGATATGATGATCATAATAATTATATTATTATTATTATTGTTATCTTTATTATTATTATTATTATTATTATTATTATTATTATTATTATTATTGTTATCTTTATTATTTATTATTATTATTGCCATTATTATTATTATTATTATTATTATTGTAATAAGAAGAAATCACAATAAGGGATCCAAAAGGGCGCTAACATTATATTGCAGATATTTCAGTAACGTTCAGTGCGAAAATTGCATCGGAAAATGAGAATAAATGCGAGCGAGGGTGTCGGCGCTGGAGCGGTGTGTGTGCGTGTGCGGGCGAGCGGGAAGGCCAGCCAGCCAGGCCGAGCGAGGGAGCGGACGGCCCGGCCCGGCCCGGGTCCCACAGCCCCGGCCTCACTCACTCACTCACTGCCTCGTCGACTATTTTGATTCGGGGACATAAAACGCGCTCGTAAACTCGAAATCATAGCAAGAAGATGCGTTTTAAGCGTTTTAGAGCGCCGTAAGTGGGCTCGCTATAGATGGGAATGGCTGGCGGAATGCGCCTGGGCGTTGTTTACTGGGGAGGGAAATGAGCCATTGAGGGAGGGGCAGATCAAGTATGCATGGAGGCGACATCCCCCGACAGCTGTCACTCATCCCGCTGGGGGGGTGTGGGGGGTTTGTTGCCTCGCCTCCCCGCCTACAGGTGGTTCCTCCTTCTCTCTCTCTCTCTCTCTCTCTCTCTCTCTCTCTCTCTCTCTCTCTCGGGTGGTGTGGGAGGAGAGGTGCTTTTGGGGGGGTCAGTCAAAAGCCGTGGTGGGTGTCTCTGGGTAGAGGGGGAGGGGTGGCTGGGTCAGCAGGTGGACCAACCTCATCACAGGTAATTTAGCACTAATACCTCGTCTTCCCCCCGGGGCGTGGCCGCTGACCCCAGGCGTCGCCGGCGGCGATGTAGGTCGGATAATTGCACTTGATGGAGCCTCTGCAGGAGGGGGAGGAGGGAAAGCCGTGAGGAAGACCGGCCGGAGTTTTAAATGTTGGTATTTCCGTGGGGGGTCTGTTGGGAGGGCCAGGTGTGTGCCGGGTTGACTGAGGTCATTGTGGCACCATCAGGGCCCGAGTTGTGGCCAGCGCCTTCTGGACCCGGCCGCGATCCACGCCATTTATTTGATACTTATATTTTTCTCTGGCGCAGATTAAGTGGTTTTCCCTCCTTACGTAAGTGTTGTTTACACCTGGAGGCGTTAAGTAGTGTGGGCACAGGTGGCTCGGGAACCAGCTAATGGCTAGATGCTTTTACCGGCCGGCCCAATAGACCCACATTTGATGTTGAACGATACCCCCGTTGGGCCGGCCCCACCCCCCCCCCTCCACACACACACACACACACACACACACACACCTCTACACCACAAGTTCGCTTCTTCCTTCTTCTGCGTTGTGCTCCCATTGGCCGGGGCTGGGCTGGGCTGCGCTGGGCTGGGCCTCCTGCCGAACCTCCTCATCGGGTCCGTCCGACTCGCTTCCCTGCACGCTCCAAAGATGTTGAATTATAAACTTGTGGACCAGTCCCTCAACCTGGGCTTGACCGCCGGACAGGCCCTGGGGACAGAAAGAGAGCCCAAAAGTCAAGAAAAAATATATTATGAAGGTGAATATTATCTTTTGAGTGTTGTCTGCAGTGTTGCTGATTCGTCAGGCGTCGGTGGTGAAGTGGAAATTCGGCAGCCAGTCCGTCAGGCGTTCAGAAAGCGGATCTCTGACGCCCCAGCGAGTGTCGCATCATCTCTGATTATGCTCAGAAAGTCGCGGCTCATCCCTCGCCTTCTGAAGGTGGTGACGTCGTCACACGTCTCGCGGGGGAACCGTCTCTCTTCTAGCCTACCGTGCGGGAGACTGGAGGACCTTGTGTTCTCATTGATTGGTAGTATGACCTCAGGTGCCAGCCTGGAAACTAGGTGACATCAGCCGACTGCATAATGAAAGGCTGTCTTCCCCAAGGGAACTGCGCTTGCCCCTCTGTTGTTTTTCAGTTATAGATGTGGTATAGAGGATAGTACAGACCACAGCCTCGAATCCTAACTGGCAAGTTATGCTGAGTTCAATATAGAAATCCTTTATGTGAGCGACGCAGAGATAAGCAAAAGATCTACCGTAAGTCCTCCTGTTAGCCAACTGTAATAACAGGAAGGGACTTTTTTAGAGTCATGGCTTTTGGGGGAAATAAAGTCTGCTGGACACGAGACCAACAATGAGCTCACGGGAAAGGGAACGGTTGCAAATATCTTGTTTTAATTACGTCTTGTGAGGACATCAGAAACAATAGGTAATTTACAACGATTCCTAGAGCATACTTCATACTGTCTGATGTCATGAGCTCTCTTTTTGGGCAATATTTTGGAGTTAGACAGTATTATTGGAAGCCATTTGAAACCTGCACAGTCAAGACTCTAAAGGCCATTATAATTACTCTGACGTATTCTTTGGAGCGCTAGCAGAAGTGTATTCTAGTCAACACTTGGATGGTGATGTTTGAACGGGAGACATGAAGACAGCAGTGAAAAGTGAGGCGCACTTAGGTACTTATATTAACATTTGCGGTCGGAAAACTAAAGCTTTCCCAACAGTTGCTGAAATATTATGGCGCAGTCGAAGTTAGAATGATGATAGGCTCACAGTATGAAGATTTACGATGCGTGCTTGATAAATCAGGTTACAATAATCGCTGATACGTTTGCTGATAACCACGAGGAAAATGAAACACGGTAAGTTCCCAAGTGCACTTTCGTGTAATGATCACATCGCCAGGGGAGATACGAGAATGAGATAGAAGACGTAGAACAGTCAGTTGATATAGAAGGAAGAGACGTAGCTAAGACGGGCGAAATTGCGGATGCAGAATGTGTCTACAGATCTTTCACAGCCCATAGTAATTGGGAAAAGAAATTAGATTGCTGGGAAGGACTGAAATCTCTGATTCTGTTCTCCTTGGAGGGCAACCGGGAGAGGTATATCATCATCATCTATATCTGGAGAGTCCTAGAAGGTATGGTTCCCAGCTCACATTCGGCAATAGCATCCTGCGGGCACTACAGGCGTGGAAGACTATGAAATACCACCTCTGAAATCGGAAGGTGCCATTTGCTTAAGAAGAGAGAACACCTTAAACACCCGGGGCCCAAGACTCCTCAACACCTTGCCATCTGCCATCAGAAACACTATGGGGTGCACAGTGCAGAAGTTCAAGAGTGATTTGCACCAGGACTTAGAAAGTGCACCGGACCATCTAGGCTGTGGGGTTTAAGTGGGCCTGAGGGCTGCGGCTTCCAGCAGCTTGGTCGACCAACGACCCAGTCCGGCAGCCTGGGCTCCAGCCCTGGCTGTGGGGATGTTGTGGAGTGTGGGTAATGAGTGGAGTCGTCAGTTGCATTGGTGGAGTCTCGTACTTGGCTGGACTGTGGGGTTGTCATGGGGATGTGGAGTGAGAGTAATGGCACAATGTTGAGGCAGACAGTGAGTGTAATAGTGAATCTAGAGATGAGTTACTGTAAAAGTTACGATGAGTAAGTTTATGAGGTTTGTTCCATGGAGTGATTGTGGTGGTGAGTAATTGTACAGTGGGATAATTCTTCATTGTGTTTAGGTAATTTACCGTACCTTAAAATGTAACCTAGAATATCTGTGGAACATATTATAAAAATATTTCTTGAGCTTTCATTACTGTACCTCAAAATGTAACCTAAAATATCTGTGGAACATATTATAAAAGAATTTCTTGAGCTTTCATTACCGTACCTTAAAATGTTACCTAAAATATCTGTGGAACGTATTATAAAGGTATTTTTTGAGATTTTTCTCTTAATTATGAGAAATGATGCCTTTTAGATCATACGATTCTCTTAGATTCTCTCTATTAATAGACAGTATATGGAACGATTCTAAATATTTTAGGTGACAATATATGAGTATGTGATGGCTAGAGAATGCTTGAGCAATATGACATTACGGTAAGCTGAGAGATGAGTTATGGCAAGGGTGAGGTCGAGTGAGTGTGGTGATGAGGTGCTGATATGATTGATTGGCCGGTGATTAGTAAAATGAGTCTGGTGATGAGTTTGTGAGGCGATGAGGCGGATTGTGAGGGGAAGGGGGAGAGTTTGGGGAGGGTTTTAGTGTTGGAGATGGTGAAGGTGTGAGGGGGAGTAATGGTGTTGGAGAAGGTGATGGTGATGGCGATATGGGAGTGTAGTGGTGGTGGAGACGAGTATAGTTGTCGGTGATGGTTTGTATGGTGCGGAGAGTACGGTGTTGGTGTTGGTGAAGGAGTGTGGTGGTGATGGTGATGTTTGGGTGCACTGTGTTGGGGAGGAGTTTGGTGTTGGAGATGGTGAGAGTGGTGGTGAGGGAGGACGATGGTGGAGATGCGTCACCTGGGCGGCGATGCGTTCCATCCACACCATTGAGCCCGGGCCAAGAGAGTGAAGCCATTACGGTGTCTAGCCGCCTTCCCGCCCACCAGGAGTGTAACCCCCGCCCGCACGCCCGCGCGAGAACCGCCCATACGAGCGTTCCGCTCTAGGCCTGTAATGTCGGCGGGGGTGTGGGCCGCGGGGCGCCCTTGTCCGACCGGCCCACGCCGCCACAGACGCCGCGCCGCCCGCCCTGCCCTGCCCTGGTCACCACACTTATCTGCTTTTTGCTGATTTTATCTACAGTTTGTTTGAAGTGCTGCTGCTCCTGCAGGAGGAAGCTCCTGCAGGAGGCTCGCACACTTAATCTGTCTTCCCCAGCCGTGGGGGTCAACCCTATCCCCTTGGCCCTGGTAGCTGTGTAGCCCACAGCCCCATACTGCTGTGTCAACCATACAGCTGTGACTGCCTTACTGGCAGTCACACAGCAGTACTGCCAGCCTTACTGCCAACCATACCATATTATCACACTGTTGCAAGTCGTAGTGATCTACTGCCAACCATACGAACTTATGCCAACTGTACAGTTTTGCTGCCAACCATTATCACCTTACTGCCAACCATGCCACTTTACTGCCATCCGTAGCCCCTGACCGCCAACCGCACGGCTTTATTGCCAACCATACGTGGCGTTGGTTTCGGAGGTCCTCTCAACCCCGAAGCTCGGGCGAGGCCCAAGCTGCCGAGGTGGGTCCTTGCTGGACCAGAGTGTTGGAATTCTGTGGTCCGCAGGCCCCACAACCTGGATGGTCTGGTACACTTCGTAAATACTTATCCAGGGTCTAGGGTCTCCTTGAACGTCCCTTCCGTGCATCCCATAGTGTTCCTGACGTCTGCAAGCAGTGTGTTGCAGAGTCTTGTAAGTCCGTAAAAGAATTTTATATTTGTTTTAAGGGGTAATTGTTGCCAGAAGGAAAGATGGTCAGACGATATTAGTCCAAGTCTTTTCGCATCGTTCAGTTGTCATTAGACGACGTCCTCCTCCGTCAGGTGATATACAGGGCTCCTAATTTCATCGCACTCCCTATAACGGAGGAGTTAGAATGTCTCCCCTTTGAAAAAGCTTGTTGATTTCTGTGGCCCGCTCTCTAGAGGACTCTGTCCATGTCAGTTTGTAGTGTCTGAGCGTCGCCTACTGTAGAGATTTTTATGCTTAACCTCCTCGTCTCATCTGCAAAGGACGAGAGGAAACTGTGGCTCGTGTTTGCGTCAGTGTTGGGTATAAGAAACACCAGGAGGGGTGCCAGAACAGTTTCTTACGGGGACCTGAGCTGGTTACCGTAGAGTCACTGGAAGGAGCCCGATGTGCAGCATCGTGTTGTAATATGTCACGTTAAGGAGTCGCATATCCATCTGCCAGTTCGACTAGTCATTCCCATCTTAGGCATATGTTTTGTGACGCCTTGGTCACATAACATGCTTCTGCAGTGTCTGTCTTTGTTTATCTCGGTCGGTATTATGTGTGTTTCCAAGTGGGTCTGCGTTCTTATCACAATGGTCATTAGCTTAGGGAAGGCAAGAGCCTCCCGCCCTGAAACCACGTTGTTCTGAGCTGTGTCGATTATTCGTTTCAGTTCACTCGGTCATCTTGCTGAGGACTAGCAATTATTTTAGTGATCTGCGATGACAGGACAGTTAGTCAGTAGTTTTTTAGGATAGCTTTTCTTCCTCCTTTGTGGACTGGGGCGATCTAAGTTAGTTTGAGACTCACTGATGATGCCATAATCCAGACTTTATGTTCAGAGGGTATTCGGTTACCGTGCAAAGGTGTTCTGCGTATCTTATTAAAGACAGATTCCAGGAGTCTGGTTCTGGGGCAGAGTTCATGGGCATGTTTCTGTTCCAAGTGTACCTCTGAAGAAAGCTTGTGGCGAGGTTGTGAGATCTGTTGCGGGCAACATATTAGCGTTAGTGTTTAAGGAGTCGGTGGAGTCATTTGTCTCTGAGGTGGATTTTGATTCACTGTCACCTATTCATGTGGATTTTGCAGTACCTCGTCTCTCAGCTGTCATTTGTGTGTGTAGCCCCGTGTGTTCTTCATGGGCCAATTTGAATATGTGGCCCTCGACTTGCGTTTTGCATGCGAGTAAAATATTCTGTGCTTCTTATTGATCTCCCATTCTTCTTCCTTCTCCTGTGTCTCGTGCGACATTTTGAGCCTGTGGTCCATGCATGTCAGTTCGTTTTAACTGGTTTTCTTTCCTTGCAGGGTAAGGTGGGGCTTGTTTATAAGGTCTGCGAATAGTTCTTGTCTCCTATAAGGGGATCGTAGTGCTCTCTCTAGTCTGTACCTTTCATTTTCTCTTGTCACTGGTCTATATGCTTCTGTGGTCTTGCATTTGATGCACTTCTTTGGTGGTTTGCTACTGAGCAAGGCTTCCCATTGTGGCTTAGACGCAATAATGCCATCTTCTCATTTCATCTGATTACTACAAGGACTGAAATCGGTGAATTCGACCTCACTGGTTGCGTTTTTGCCCAGATAGTGTAACGCTCATGCTTATTTTTACATCAGTTCGTGATCAGAGTAAAATGTGTTCGAGACGGTTCTGTCGCTGGTTTGTGAAGTCTGCGAGGTGTAAAAATCTTGTGTTATTTCTTCGGGTTGGTTCTGTTACTTGGTAACTGAGGGAGAACGTATCATACAGTCTAAGTGGTTCTCTCTCTTTCCCAGGTATTCGTCCGAACTGCTTCCATGGGAATGTCCAGCGACTTTGTTGCTTCCTGCCGTGTCTTCCATCGTGGGTGTTGTAGGTGGAAGCGGTTCGAGGGAGATTGTTTGGGGACTGCGGTTTTCCAGTTCCAGGGGAGGTCAAAGGCTGGATTCTGTAGTTCATATCATTTCTGGAACTTCCTGTGGCTCCTGGTGACTCGTAGAGAAGCTCAGTCACCGTGATTTGCTTCTCCTTCTGTTATATCCTTGACAACATGCGTTTTTTGCTACATTATTGATGGAGTTCAGAAGTCCACTTGTTACAAGAGAATCTTTTTGTGTACACTCCCACCACCCACTCTTCCCCATATGGTATTCCAGTCCCGAATAGATTGTAATCCAAGACCTCGCTGTTCATGTTATCCTCAGGGTGCGTTGCTGTGAAGGCCACAAATGATTCGGTGAGCAAGTCGCATAAAAAGTTTAATTTTGTTTTGAGTCATTACGAGTCCCTGTATGTTGACAAGTATGGAGGATGCTACACGTCTTGTTTCAGAGTTCTTTTTGGTGAGTTGATATATCCACCTCTTGTTAAGCCTGGGAGAGTCCCTTCAGTTCCTCGTATCATTTCGTAGTGGGAAGATAGTGTCATATCCTCGGGCAGTCCTCTCCTGCCGTAGCCTGACTCGGTGTCCGAGTCCAAATGACGGGCGTCATGGATCGTGTGATCGACTCGGGTGTGTACGGCTCATTGTCCCTGCCATGAGCGGGGTGGTCCTCCCGCGGTACTGGGTCAGGCAACGCCTCAACTCTTAGCCATGATTTCCTCTCACTGCTAACCATACTGCTGTTACTGCCAGCCATAACCGCTGTCATTGACACCCGTACTGCTGTTAAATGCCAACCTTACCGCTGTTAATGGCACCCGTACCGCTATTTCTTCCAGTCATACCGCTGTTAATGCAGCCATACTGCTATAACACAGCCCCCATAACACAGCTGGGCCACAACATCGCCCCCCCCCACACACACACACTATAGCTGGCTAACATAGCAGCTTCCCAGACCACAGCTGGCCCTCCACATCGGCCCCTCAGACCACAGCTGGCCCACTGCAGCGGCCCCTCACGCCATAACTGGCCCACCATAGCGCTAGTCTCCCAGACCACAGCGGCCTCTCCCCCGCACCATAGCTGGGCCAGAGCAGCGCCACCATACTGTGCTGGTTCAGAGTATCCTCAATCCTCTATCCGTTCTTGTGGGAGTGTTGCAACTCGTATTTTCCCTACGTATCCCCATCATAAATACAGGAAGGTCTCGTGTAGTTGTATGGTCTGAGCTGCAGCAGCAGTAGTTGTGGCTGGTGTATGTGTGTGTGTGTGTGTGGAGGAACGGGAATGTGTTGAGAGGTTGTGTATGGTAATGTTGGTAAGCTGGGAGGAAGGACCGTCGTGGGAGCGTATGTTAAATGTGGCAAGGCTGAAGCGCTGATGGCAGGAGCCTGGCGTGCAGCCAAAGTGCCGACGCCGGGCAAAAAAATGGGCAGGCAACCCGCACCCATAATGACATCAAGACTGAGAGCCGTGATGTGCCGCTCATGTGAGGAGGAGGAGGAGGGGGTCTCGGTGTCTGGCGAGGAGGGGCTGCCTGCTGGCACCGACGCCGGGGGTGTGCAGGAGTTGCCCCCGGTCGCTTGTACCCTCCACCAAGTTCTGCCCCTCCTCCCTGTTCTTCAGTCGGTTATGTACGTGAAATCGACAACGTTAGCTCCCTTGAGAAAGGTCGTGGTTCACGCCCGTTCATTCCCAGCCTGCCGTGCCGCTTGCCGCCCTCCAGCCAGAGCAGATATGCAGGGGCCGAATGCCTCGGGTGTGTAGCCCCGTGGACGGGAGGTCGAGGCATCGGATTGAGAGGAGGGAGTCAGCAGAAGAATGGCCGGGGGTGGTTGTGCAGAGTGGCTCCTCCCCAGCGTGACGCGCGATGTGGCGGCCTTGCAAGCAGGTCTTGTACGGAGGGTGACCCATATATACAGAGCCAGGGCTGCTGCTACCTCCGCCGCCCGCCCTGCCTCCCACTGACTGCATCGACCCTCACGACAGTGATCTCTCGATAAGCAAAACCTACCACGAAGATTCGACCGAGATGAACCCCCATTGCTAACCTCATGTACAGTTGACTCCTAAACTGACCTTCCTTAGAGTGAAACCCAAGACTCACTCATGATGAATTATTTAAGGTAAACCAAAAAACTAGCTTTTAAGTTTAATGCTCCCCAAAATGATTATTATAAGATCCCGTATGTGACTCAATGATGGCTTTACTGGACTCGACCTGCATTGCTTCGAAGGGGTCCATGCTTTTCCAGCTACTGACTCTAGCACTGCCTCGAGCCTGCAATTGCCCTATACGAGGGGTCGTAGGGTTGTATGATTAGAATGAAATTTGAAACAAATCCTAACTATGATAAGCCACAACCTTTCATTTTCGATGCACCCCAAAACCTTACCAACTGAAGATAAACAGAAAAAAAGAAGCAAATAAATGTGTAAGTAAATAAAAGAAAATAATATCCCCATATGATGAACCTCAAAACAAATATTTTATAAGCCTCAAAATTCTTCCAAATCGACGCCTCCATGATAATCGCAGACTAGCTCTCTTTATGACAGCCCCTCTCAATAACCACTCGTCGTAACCTCAAAACTAACACTTCGTCTTACGTGAGTACCAGAACCCGATGGCTCCCATCACCCCATTACTTGTCAAGAGTCTGTATCATGAAGAAACGAAAGCCTTAGTCAGATACTTAAGGTGGAACAGAGCGATGGATTATTGTGATGTTGCATGCAAGACGTACACGGTGAATGGTTCTTCGAGAGAGAGAGAGAGTGAAGCAACGAGAGCTCACAGCGTGGAATTGAGCAAGAAATCTGTTAAACAAAGATGTAAGGAAGAACTTCTGAAAACACAAGAGTGTTGGATGTATGAAAAGTAATGACTTGAGGACATAGCTTTGGGAAGTATGATGGTAGAGAATGTTCAAGAGATGGGGCCCCACGAGTGTATATATATATATATATATATATATATATATATATATATATATATATATATATATAAAGTCCTCGTTTCGGTGCATTATACTAGACACAGATGTGTGCAAAAGAGGCCATTTTTCGTTCCTGACGCTTGTTTGATAAGACGGGAAAATGCAGTCATATATATTTATGTATGTGTGTGTGTGTATGTATGTGTCTGAGTAATAGATAATTCACAATGATGAATGTGTGTCTCTTTATATTCGTCTGCTCACATGTGTTTGTACGTGTGTAGGTAAGCAGAGGTAGTGGTGGTGGTGGGGCACCAGCAGCAGCAGCAGGACTGTCCGTCCTCCCCCCACCTCGCTCGCTGTGCTGTAACCATCAGTGGCTGTCAACAGCCGGTGGACGAGTGGCGCGAGCCGGATAGTTTATAGGAACTCGTTACCGGGCATCATGGGATACAGATGGCCTACAGACCTATCTTAGAGCAGACTTTACCACTTGGGTTTGAAGTGATATATCACGAGTAAAGTGCCATATTGATTTTTAGTCCTCCCCTCGGCCCCGGCCCGCCCCGCGTTTTGTTTCTTGTTTAGTCTTTGTATTTTTGTGGCTCCGTTACGTGGATGGGTTGAGCGATCGTGTATACCGGAAGGGGTGAGGGAGAGGTGCTCCTTCCCTTGACGACCTACGGGACGCGGTACTTGTGCCCTCTGTGGAGTGGTCGTTGGCGCGGCCGGGGTTTGGGGAGCACCTGTGGTCGGCCTTGACTCTCTAGCAGTGGCGAGGTCACAGCGTGAGTGGTTCGACCAGGATGAGTGGATTGGTGTGTGTGTGTGTGTGTGGTTGTGAGGGTGTATGGTAGTGCGTGTGGTCGTGCTGGAATGTGAGGGGCGGAGGGCCATTGTCGGCGGTGGATCAATACTTTACTACTGTACTCACGTCGCCGCCGCCGCTGCCTCGCATCCTCCCCCGGTTGGAGGAGCGAAGACTGGGGCGCTACCATCCCACACGCCCGCCAAGACTGGCCTCGTGCCCTGACCCCATGCTGCCGCCCGTGCCTCGACTCGTGCTTTGACTCGTGCCCGACCCTCGCCTCGACTCGTGCATTTGACCCATGCTTCGACCCATGCCCTGACTCGTGCCTTGACCCATGCCCTGGCTTAAGCCTCGACCAGTGCCCTTTTATCCATGCCTCGACCTGTACCCCATCTCATGCCTCAACCCATGCCCAGACTCTTGCCTCGACCCGTTTCTTGACCCATGCCCAGGTCGGTGCCTCGACTACGCCCCGGTCCATGCTTTGACCCATACTCCTACCCATGCCCTGACTCATGCCTCGAACTGTACCTTGCCCCGTACCCCTACTTATATCTGACCCATGCCTTGACACATGCCCTGACCCATACACTGTTCCGTGCCCTGATTCGTGCCCCTGCCCATACACCAAGCTGTGCACTTACCCATGCCCACAACATGCCAACTTCTTTATACCTCACATTTCATCTTGGCCATGACGCTCACAGGACTCAATATGTAACACCTTCCCCTCGCTCGTACTGCAGCTTCCTCCCCAGACTACACCGTGCTCCTCCCACCGCACTCTATGCTGCACCGTATCCCTCCCCACACTCCTTGTACCGCCCCAGTGTTCTGCCCTCACCTGAGCCCAATGCCCAGGCACTGGTCTCACCGCCCGTGGTCCCCTACGACTACTTACTGCGATGAAGAGAGTGTTGAAGACGTGCAGAGGAGACCTTCATAGACCTTGAGTTCCCGCACATTCGCGTGATCTGGGCCTTGGAAAATTTTATAGCGGGTGGAAATATGTAAGGTTGGGGGAGGGAGAGATGACGTTCAGTGTCCAGTATTTGTGAAGGCGAGGCAGCGGCTCAAGTTTGGCCTTCCTCAGCGTGACCAGGACACCAGCAGATAATGAAGTAGTGGTACAGACGGTGGTCATGGACTTGACCCCTTCACACAGTTCTGTACGCTGGATGACCACGTGTGGTGGCAGCTGAGAGACTGTTTTTTTTTTTTTTTTCGAGTGGTGATGGTCGTTCTTTGTGGACATTTGTTCCTCTGAACAGTTCGTCACCTCTACCCAAGTGCGTAGCCTTGTCAGGTGTGAGGAGGGAGTCACGGTGGTGTTCACAGCGTGAAAATGATTGAAGATTATTACGCTAGAACAACCTCCTCTCTCTCTCTCTCTCTCTCTCTCTCTCTCTCTCTCTCTCTCTCTCTCTCTCATGGTAAAGTTTTCGTATACAGCCCAAAAGGTGAGGATGAGTGAATGATGGCTGCAAGCAGGAGGAGCATTATGTTGATGAGGCGCGCGCGCGCTGGGCGCCCCGGCGAGCCAGTCAAGTCAAGTCAGTCTCCCTTGTTAGCTCGGTAGGTAACCTGGCGTCTCGGGCCATCAGACAGAATAGCGGCGGCCGTTCCTCCGCCACCGCCGCCCCCTCAGCCATCACTCCAGCAACAACACCAATCTCCTCACCCGAAGCACCGGCGGCAATGAAGCAATGGCCTCGTCAAGTGGGTGAAAAGTCCAAGTTTACAGGAAGGTGATGGCCTCTTCCGCATTACCGCGCGATGCCGCACAAAATTCCCAGTCCCTATGGCTATTTCAGAGTCGTAAACCCCGGGCGCGAATCTCGAGTCTAGTGGACCTCTGCCTGTGGCCCGGGGGGGACGGGCTTGGCAGGGTGGGATCGGTGTGTGTGGGGAGGTGTGTTGCTCAGATGGGGTGGTGTAGGGAAGGTGTGTTTGGGAGGCTTGTGTTGTAGTGTTGAGAGGGAGAAGGAAGTGTTAGAAGAGTGTTTGTAGGACAAACGAAATATGGAGTTAGTTAGGGAAGCGTTAGGAGGGTGGAGATGGGAGGTGAGTGGGTGGAGGTTAGAAAGGTTGGTAGGAATAGTGATGGAATGGTACACATGGTTGGGAAAGGTGGACGTATAGGTTGTTTTTGAGGAGGTTAGAACGGTTAGGGAAGTGGTATAAGGCTCGCGATGGTATTCACAGGGTAAGGGAAGAGTGAAGATGTTTGAGGGTGTCACTAGTAGTGAAGATGTCTGATAGGGAAGATATTGGAATTTTTCCCCCACTTGACTAGGCCTTTGCTTCATTGCCTGCCCTGTTCTTTGGGTGAGGAGACTGGCGCTGTTGCCGAAGTGGTGGCTGATGGACGGTGGAAGGCTGGAGACGTCAGTTTACCTAGCTTTGATTGCTCAGTGATTCGTCACTTCACTCGCAAGAAACATTTTTTTTTTTGAAGTCGGTGCTTCTCACGAAATACGTCTTTTAAGGTTTTTGTCATCGTTGGGTCAGCGTATGTCTCTTTCCCCCCACACTGAGCCGTAGTCGACCACGTTATCGCTGGCTGTAGAGCCCTTGGAAATTGTACGCCTCATTGTTTTTTTCCAGGATACTCGCGCGGTCTGCACAGTTGGGTAAATTGGCGAAAGGTTCGATGGTGGGATTCAGAACCGAGACCTCAAAAGTTAGGTGCGGCTCCAAGCGTTGCGAGTCCGTGCTTGGGGGAATGTTACCCAGCACGGTGGAGGGAGTGGACTGCAGCCTCTACGCTGTGCCAGGTTTAATAGATCGCTCCAGTGACTTTAGAAGGCCATTATAGATTGATAGTTTATTGGTGTAGTGCAGCAGGTGTTGAGGGTGGGTGTGAGGTGGATGTAACACACACACACACACGCAACAGGTGTGGGTTGGAAGGTAGTGGGTGAGGAAGTTGCAAACGACACATTGGGAAGTGGAGGCGGGCGGCCTGGTGATCTCGTACCTCCCAGTATCTATGGCAGGAACCTTCCCTATGTTTGTCCACGCTCACCCACACGCTCTCCGTATTTGAACAGCAGCGCGTCACACGGCGTCATTATCACCAGCACTGAAACATCACTGTCAGTCGTCACAGTGACAGCCACTGTCACCGTCATTACCACATGACGGGCTAGCACGCCCACCGCTCTCCTCTCAGCCACGAGTCACAAAGGATGCGATGGCTGAGACGTGTGTGGTAAGATGGGTTAAGTGTGATGAAGAGGCGTTGACCCCGTCTGTGGGGTGTTGAATGTATGTGAGGAGGAGGAGGAGTGTATTGTGTCCTGGAGGGTACGCGGAGCCGTTCTCACTTCTTCCTTTTCTCTCTGGCATTTTCCTGGTGTTGGCTGTTGGTCACTCGATCAGTCGAGCGAGGTAAGGCCGCACCCTGGCACATCCAGTGGCTATGTGGTGGGTGTAGACGATTCGAATCCCTCCCTGTTCTCACTTGTCGTCCTTCACGTTCCTCAACAAGAATATATTTGATGGCTTGAGTGGTAAATTAAGATGTATTAGATTGGCTGACAGTCTCTCTGCTGTGTGACTTTCACAACACCTGGGTGGATAATGGAAGGCGTTGACAGAGAGTATCTGGACATTCGTTTCGTGGCGAGAGGTGTCAGCATCTACCAAAAGAACACTAGTGGATTGCTTCCCACCAGAAATGTGGGAGTCCCTGAAGGGATGTCCATCCCAGTAGCTGAGGACACAGGGTGGAAGGAGAGTGACCCTGGTTGCAAGGAAATAGGGGCTGATGACACAGTTGACGTGGGTGTCGCCGAAGCATACCGACGCTGTAAGAGTGTCCCTCAGTAGCAGAGGACACAGCTGGTACTGTCTGTCCCCCAAGTAGCTGAGGACACGGGTGATAAGAACGGTGTCCCCCTCTTGCATGGAAATAGTGTCTTCAGGCACGTCCTTAGAAGCGGACAGTGGTGAGAGCAGTGATGTATAGCCCCCAACATGAGAACTTTGGGAGTAAAGGGAGTGTGGTGGGGCGCCTGAGGGCTTGTGGGTTGAGGTACTAAGACGACCAAGAGAGCCATGTGGTGCAGGGGCATCCCCCACGCGCACTCCCTCCCTCCCTCACTCTATCCCCAGCCCCACGCGCCCTCCCTCCCTCCCTCCCTCCCTCCGCCATACAAATCATTGTGTTGGGGATTATGGAGGACTCAGAGTGAAGCCAGCAGCCTTCAGCCTCATCTTGCAGACGGCCGGGACCTGGCGGGCTGCGGGAGGCGTCGTCCAAGTGAAACTGGAGATCTTTGATGAATATTTAGACTCGGGTCTGAGAGAACGGCGGCGGTATAGAGAGTAAGGAAGGGATGGGGAAACCGATTAAGTCGGCAGTGAGGAGGGGAGGAAAATGTCGATGGAACACGATGGAGCAACAGACGTTAAGTGAAAAATTTGGAAGGAGAGAACAAAACGGCTGAGAAGAAGGGGACTCGGCTGAAGATGAAGACATCGAGAGACAGCTGAGAGAGAGAGGGAGGATGGGGTCGGAGAGAGGACTTGAGAGAGAGGGGATGGGGGAGACTGGTGACGGGCGAGGGAGGGTGCGAGAACTAGGACGAGGAAGGGAGGGGCATGAGAGAGAGGGGAAGAGCACGTAACGTTTGATGGCACAACAAGGACGAGGGGGTGACCATCAGCGGTGAGGGGAAGTGTTTGGGAAGGGGAGGTGGTGACGAGAAGGGCTTGGAGGGTTTGGCAAAGGGAAGCCTATATAATGAACACCACAAAGCCTGCTTCTCAAAAGCTCTGGGTATTGTAGAGGTGCACGAATTACTTCTCTCTCTAAGCAGGGATCCCATATCTACAGGGGCCTCATTCGCCCCAGTATGGAACACAGCTCGCATATCTTGGGTGTTCTCCCTCCTCCTATTTCGTATTCAGAGAGGATTCAAAAGCTGTCTGCCTTGCTAACTCTCCTGCCATCACTTCTCTCCAAAAGATCTCTTTCTGTCTGTTGTGGTGTCGCTACCCTTCTCTGTTCTACGGCTATTATTTCCTCCAGTGGTTTCGCGAGTTGTTTATGTCTCGGCCTTCTGAGACTTGGACTGGCGGCAGTTGGCTGCAGTTTGTCTTAGTTTCTGTGTCATACTAAGATTAACCTCAGACAGCGAAACCCTTGATTTCTCTGCCTTCTATTTCTTCCTTTAGCATCTCCACCTCTTGAGTCGGGTTTACGAACACCTGAGGAGCTCAAATTGATCTCCGTATTTTTTCTCACTCGTTGATTTGTCTTTCACTCGAGATGGCCACGACTGGGGCATGGTTTTCCTCGTGCAGTGTCAGCAGACATGTATACTATACTGTCCTTTTCTGCTCAAGGAACTCCTTCCTCAGGTTATTGCTCTCACGTGTAACATCACCAACACCATCCACCCAAGCTGGCAAGAGCTTAACTCACACTCCTCTGTGACCAGTCCCAGGGACAGTGTCACGAGTAACAATGCCTCCAGACCCGTGCATACTTTATAGTTATGCGCCAATTTTAACCCAGAAAGATATAAAGTATAACAGACGAAGGACCTCGTCAAGTCGCCCCAGCTCTCTGTCCCTCGAGGAGACAGGGGCCAGAAAACAAATGCGAAATCATTGAGCAAAGGTAGAGAACTTTAGGAAGACCTTCAGATAATCGAGGATCAAAGAAGCTGAACTATAGAAAGATAGTGAAGAATCCTTAGCTTATACTTTACTGCAAGAGGAAGTTCCGGGTACCAGTATCCAGTAGTGGCCCTCTGCCTGCTAAGGCCGCCGCTAATGATGACTTTTGCTGTTGACGCGGCAGATAATTCTAAAAAAAGTCAATCAGTCTATGTGCTGAGGAAGATTTATGCAAGGATGAAAGAAAATTTAAGAAATCCGAGAGAAAGCAAGCAGTTCGTCAGTATTGGGTGAGACGATTACATATGATCCAGCAGCACTTCGTGATAAACAGTGTTCCACCAGCAATGTATATTTATACCAGAAACCAATTTTGCTCCATCCCACTTCGAGAGAGCCGTAAACTATATGCCCAAGCCTTCTGCTCCTGGACCATGACCTTGGATCTGTCTCTCGATGAAACCAAGAAAGACGTCATAGGAATTGGACTCTCCTCGTAGAAAAAGGACTTTGACTCTGGTATCATTTTGGAGACTGAAAACTGCGGACGTAGCCCCTTAACTCAAAATAGGGAACAGATAAAGATTTCTGAAAAAAAGTCTTTGGAATTCATAGAGAGTTTTCACGGTCTGAGACTGCACGGTTTTGAGTGCAGGCCGAGCTTGTCTTTGGCAAGTACACGACCCTTCTAAACAGCCGTTGCAGAGGGAGTAAATGCTTCTGTTATTTACTCTGAGTGAAGGGCCTTTGATGAGTGTGGCCGTGGGGTGGTAACCACAGAATGAACACTTTTTTTTTTTAAGGCTCCAGTCACGGACAAAAGTCCAAAACAAGGCCGGGCTTTAAGTGAAATATAGGGAAGTTAAAGAAAGGGGATAAAGAAGAGACACGGGAAAGTATTTACGAATTTTGGAGGAAGTGAAAATCTTGTCTTCTGAAATGTGCCAGGTCATAATGGGATAGACATGAGAGGGTAGTGAGTTCCGAAGCTTCGGTGTCTAGTGAAAGATTGCAGAACGAACGAAGAAATCCGTCAACACTCTAGGAACAAGCCGGGGAAACGGATCCGATCATTTAGAGACATGATGACCTCGCTTCAGGTGAACACAAGAGATTTACTGAATCTCAAACGAAGATGATAAGTTGAGTAATGAGAACTTTCCAGACTTGAGAAACTGGACCAGTTACGATACTGGAAAAGTTCCTCTCGAGTTCCCGCTACTGGACGACTGCTGTGCTAAAAATCACCACACAGGGCCAGGCAGAATGGATTGTGCTGGTAGACGTCTAAAGGTCCTCTCCTCCCGCGGGGGGGTTCTGGAACAACGTCTTAACCCGGTGGAAGAGACTGACGTCTAAACTTGTACTTAGCTGGAACGCAGACGCGAGAGATGTATCATCATTTACATATGGAAATACTGGAAGGCCCTCGCCCCTAACTCTCGTACTAAAGTAATTCATTCCTTACACGACAGAGTACATGGAATGAGCAAATTGAATCGGCTGAAGAGATGATGTCCTGCAAGCAACGGCAGAGAAAGTAGATTACGTATAATGGCTTCACGTCTGTTAGCTTAATACCCTCGTATGTAAGGAACTCTGGCAGATATTAAGTTGAGAGTTTCCAGACCATTCGTATTCCACATTTAATACCAGGTTGAACCCTGAGGTGTCAAACAGCCTGGAATGTCGGTGGGATATAGGGGTAGAAGTGGGCCTCAGAACACAGCTGGAGGTGTAGAGAAGGTAAGGAGTGTATGAGGCGAGTGTCAGGGAGGAAGGTAGGCGATATGTTTGCATTTTGTGTAGGGCAAGGGAGCAATAGATGTTTGTGTGTGTGTGTAATTACCTATTTGTACTGTATCGGGAGGGAATTTTACGCTTGTTGGGCCCCAGTCTTTACGATCACACAACTTATAAGATTTATCCGTGCTGTCTGCATTAACCATGTCTTCAGTCATTCTGTTCCATTCATCCACCGCTCTTATACTATAAAAGTACTTTTTGACATCTTCTTTAACAAGCGTCTTGCTTGATATGTCCTCCGGTTGCTCTGTCCCTACATCTCTCGAGGAACTGTTCACTGTCTACTTCATCGATCTGTTTTAAAAGCTTCAGGTGTTGTTCAGGTCATCCCTCACTCTTTTTCTCTTCCAAGATGGGTATACTTAAGGCCTTAGTGGGTTGGATTGTCCCTCGTGTGAGGTCCCAGGGAGTGTGGCACGCCAGGTTAGGCACAGGGGAATGTAGCGCATCTGGTGGGGAGTGTGTGTGGCATGTTAGGGTCGGGGTGTATGGCTGGCTCGCTTGTTGGGGTGCGTATGGTATCTGGGAGTCCGAGAGTGTGGCACACGCTTGGTAAGGAGTTTAGATTAAGCACCCGAGGGGTCAGAGAGTGTGGCACGCCCGGTGGGGAGTTTTATACCACTTGCTGGAGGGGGTCAGAGAGTGCAGCACGCCTGATGGGGAGCGTATAACGACCAGGAACAGGGGAGGGTGTGTTATCCAGGCCAGCACCACGCCGTGAACGCCCGACCCTGTCTGTGCCGTCTTGCCCCAATAGGTTTCGGGAGGAGCGCGCCTCATATGGGAAGGAGATGGCCTAGATTACCGCCAGAGATGGGGACCGCCAACTTGCGCCTCGGGAACACAACGCATCTCGCTTGGGGGGGTTTTCTACCTTACGCTCATACTCGGGGTCCTAGGAAGGAGGAGATGCCAGCAGACTGAGCTTCGAACGTATTCGTTTCATTATTATTTTTTATTTTTTATTTATTTTTTTTACCAAGAACTTGATGGTGAAGTGAAGTGTGACCCAGTGTGAGGTACAGGACTTTGTCCTCTGATGGTGTTGACTCTCTCTCTCTCTCTCTCTCTCTCTCTCTCTCTCTCTCTCTCTCTCTCTCTCTCTCTCTCTT
>JAYMFT010385605.1:0-20149 GCA_038088735.1 Panulirus argus | reverse complement strand
AAAGTCAGAAAAGAAGTTACGTATGTTATTCCAGTCAGCTTTGTTCAGGTGCCAGTATTTACGCTTAGAAAGGGCTGGTGGAGGAGGAGGTGCAGTTTGCGGCTTATCCACTCATACTGCGCTAATGCAATCAAAGGCCTACGAGCCTTTGATCCAAACACACAGGCCGTATGTAGTAGGCCCCATCGTCACTGCAAGTACTCCTTGTGGAAGTTTCTACTCATATTAAAGTATATCTTACATAATTACGTACAGTGAGAGTTTTTTTTTTTCACCGTCAAAAGAGAATTGCATTTGAAGATAGGGACGATGCACGTGGTATCTCTGAGTCTTATTTAAACACTAAGATTAGTTCTTTTCCTGTGGAATGTGCATTTCCTGGGGTAAAATTAATTTTCCTAGATAAGCACTTTATTTTAAAGGAGGCAAGAACGTTTTTCCTCAACAACATTATCAGTAAATGGAATGATTTACGAAGAATAGGATCTCAAAGCAGCATCATTAATATATCAAAGAAATGACTAAACGAATACCTCTCTTTCCGTCCATGATTGACGTTTCTCCCGTTTCCCTTGCTAAAATCGTTTACGACCATTTATCCTCAGTTATCTATTCCTTCTCTACTGTGTCTGTCTCTCCCTGTACAGTAAGAGTCTAATTATTTTATCTCATCTACAGTCATAAGCAGACTCGAAAGGATCCCATGGTTTGCTGCATTATGCGTTCCCCTGTGTATTGCCGTTCAACTTTACTACCACACAATTCAGTAGTAAAAGCGTTATACTCTACCGTCCAACAAACCTACATGTCACTTATAAACGAATCTGTGGCCTTGACTACCCATAATGATACTAGCAAGTATCAAACTACGTTATAAGTAGAACCGATCATCAAAGCAGAAAATGCTAATTGAAGTTCCGGTAAATAATTAGTTTTTTTTTTCAGCATCGAATTAGCGGCCTGTGTAGTAGCCATTTTACGATAAAGCTTTTCCCCATTCTAACCCTAAATATATATTTGAAGTAAAGCTTTTCAGAGAAATAGATTGCTACACATTGTCCTACTTTAAAACTATACTATACATTATCCTGCAGTAAAACTATTGCTGTACGTTGTCCGAATGTAGAATCATTGTTATACATTATCCTAATGTACAACAATTGCTAAACGTTGTCCGAATGTAGAACTATTGCTATACATTATGCTAATGTAGAACTAATTTGAGCCATAAACATGATCTAAATGCTGGGGTTTTTCATCAATCTTTCTTTCATAAGACTCTCAAATTCATACATTAAAATTCATTTGTTTATTTTTAAAAAGTGTTAAAGGATGTTACGCTTCCCACAGGCAGTGGCAGACGATGCGGGCTGGGTAAATAGTCTCACGTATTTTTTTCTCTCCTGTTAGTTCCTTTGAGCTGTGAACGTGGCGTGCTGTGGTGTACTCACCACTGTATATCTGGGTGTTATTGACATCAAAGTTTAACTGCTTTTTTAGAAATGTCCTTTCTGTGTGTGTGTATGTCTCTGTTTCCGTCTGCCTTCTGTCTCCCTGATTTCCCGGTCTTCTTTCTTTCTTTTTTTTTGGCTTTCTGTCTGTCTTTGTCTCTCTATTCCTCTCTCTCTCTCTCTCTCTCTGGTTATCGGGAGAATTTATGGCGGCATCGAGGTCGTTTCTCTCTACCGTAATGCTGCTGACTTCTTGTTCTACAGGAAAAATCTCACCGTGTCCCTGTCACAAAGGCTTAAACCCGCGGTGTTATTCCGGCCGCTGCTTCCAGTAGTTTCTATGCAGAGTACGGCCACACGAAGATTGACCGTTATGGCACCACCTCCTTTATTCCTCGAGAAGTGAAGCTGTGACTTTCTCTTCCTTCTTCTCTCTTCATCTTTCCCTACAACCTTTCCGCTTTAAAGAGCCAGGTCTTCAAACACCCGGGGAATTCTGATTCTTTTCTTCGTTCTTTTTCTTCTCTCACGCTCCTTCCTCTTTATCTGAGACGGTCATGACTGGAGCATGTATTGCCCATGACACTTCGATCCTTGCCAAGCGTGGCTTGCATTGTTCTGATAGTTTCAGAGATTTACATAAATGGAAAATATAGACATTTCTCAGAAAACTCCATACTGTATGTTTAAACAACGCCCAGTCACGTACCTACGTTTCGGGACTGAGCCAATTCTGTCTTAAAACGAAGACGTTTTACCTACATGAAGAAATTTCTCGTAACGCTGGCCATCTTGGATGGTGGTCGGGGGTCACTGGATACAATTCTGTAATCGGACAGCTTGCGGACCATCCCTCCATGCCTGGATTGAACTGGCGCTGTAGTTGCATATATTTTACGTCAATCATTGACAAAAAAGATCATATTTGCATATTTGAAATGTTATATTAACTCAGAAAACGACGTATCATATGCAAACAACTGGTGATCATGTAGCTATGGATAAAATCTGAGCCAGATCTCTTCTATAACTTTGAAAACGAAGATATGGCTATTTGAATAGTCTTCTGATATCAGTAGCAGCAGCCATCTTGAGGGTGGTAGCCGGCGTCAACAGACTCAGTTCCGTAAAGGTGCCGCACCCAGACGACTCCCACCACGTTTGATTCATACTGGACGTGTGGTTTCAGGGAAGACTGAAGTGTGAAAACAGAAGAAAAGTGAGTGCTGACGACAGGCGGCGGTCTCGCATACTTCCTGTTTACGGGATAACCCAGTCGCTTGCCGCCTGCACCAGCTTTTGAAATTCTGATCAAACTAGCGCCAGGATTGTCGGCCATTATGACGGTAATTAGGGAAATGAGAATGCAATGATATTCATTCGGCAATTTTCTAGAATGGCTGGCTGTGGGTGTAGTGTTGATTTTATATTTCAGTTAACGGGAAATCTGTAAAAAGTATTGTCATTTCAAGAGAGTTGCCATGGCTGGCCAGGTGCGGCGGTAGGAACAGTCTGGGAGATCGACTTGTTTACATGAGAACCAGGCAAAGTTTTGATGAAAGAAGGACACAGCTGCTAACGAGTTGCCCAGATACATTATTTACGTCGGCAGGAGTTGCCAAGGGCGACAAATCATTCATTTCTGGTGAATTATCCAGTTTACTCGCGATGGTAAGAAAGATTGAATAATAATGAGATAAATAGAAAGATGAAAGAAACATTGTACGTGACAGAGATGGCATATTAACCAATTTGGTGATTACAGGAATAAATTCACGAGTCTGGTAACGCTGTGCGTTATGATGAAGCCGCTGGTAATATTACGCACCGTGTGTGGTGCTGGTGGTGTTCACCAGCACGTGTGTGCTCCAGATGGTGTTAAGTGTCACTGGTAACGTTGGCAATACGCGTACCACTAGTAAGTGCTAAAGAACACGCGTGTTACTAATGCTGTTAAGCACCACTTGTGCATCTGATGGTGTTATGAGTGCCAGGACGGAGGGAGTATCGCCAGGACAGCTTCCAGCATCTCAACACATTACTGAAGGAGCAGCTGCGACCCTTCCCTGGTAGGAAACAGCACTGGGCAACTCTCACTCACTCTCTCTCTCTCTCTCTCTCTCTCTCTCTCTCTCTCTCTCTCTCTCTCTCTCTCTCTTCAGTTTGTTGCTTTGTGTTTGTTTCTCATTTTCTCCGGTGAGGTGTTACCCCGGTCGAGTTCTGCTGGGGCAACCGACTGCCTCGCAGAATACCTTGCCGGCAGTTCTCACTAACTCAGGGATAGCAGCAGCAGCAGTAGAGCTCCTCTCATATTCCCTAACAGAGCACTGTGTGGCCAAGACCTTTCCCATTCCTAGGCTGCATATATCATGGCCACCTCTTGCCGCCCAGGGAGAGGTAGTTGTGTGGCTGGTTACCAACTAACCATAGTGGGAGGGGCATGAAGAGAGAGCAGCTGTTCTGTAACATACGGGAACATTATTCGGTGTGTACTATTGCCATGTCCCGAAGAGAGAACAATGTGAATGACGGATGGTCTGAGAGAGGAACATCTGTTCCGCCCAGTGTGGGGCTTCTGCTCTGACCGCCCGAGCAGAAACCTGCTTGGCAAATAATCTCACCGGGAGAGACCGTTGTGGGGCTGGTGTTGCCATCTCTCCCAGAGAGACCTGATGTTCTCGCCGCTCGGGTAGAGACCAGTGTGGGGACTTCTGCTCTGACCGCCCCTAGGGAAGCGGGACCATTTTATTGGATGCTACACCAATATTTTGGAGGGAGAGCCAGAGAGAGAGAAAAAGCACTAATAGGAATTTTCTTGTCTCATCCCAGGAAATGCAAGGCGAGGAAAGCGAGGAATTCCTAAGTCAGCTGTCAGCTCTCCGTGGTAGGAGGTGCTGAGCTAATGATTAAGATCCTGCAGGAGTCCGCCCGAGGGCAGCGGCGGCAATAATTTCGATAAAGTGCGGAAGTAGGATTCCGGAGGCGATTGCTTCCACAGCCTGAAGGGACCGCCATATCTTCACCGTCCCCCATGACAGGCACCAAGATAGCAATCTCATTATCCTGACGAGCAATGATTGTGTAGAACCGTTCCGTCCCTGCGGGAACATCGTGTGGGAGCCGGTCTGAGGGTGAGTGCTGAAGCGATCCCTTTAGAACAGAGTTGGGTGATGTCTAAACTATCCCTGGAAGGAACAGTCTTAGAAACCGTTTTATTTTTTTTTTTTCCCGGGGATGTATATTGGGATGTTCTGTAAACAATCCTTTGATGGTAATTTAGGGAAAGAGCTCTTTTTTTTCCACAGCCAAGCAAGTTTTGAGCACCTCCCGGTGAGCTCCACTGACGATTCATGGGAAAGCTCCCCTGAAGCTTTTCTGTATCTGGGGAACCGCTCTCTAGCCATGAATGGGGTGCTCCTCCTCTGTCCCTGGGAAAAAAGGTTCTTATCTTCCCATGGAAAACTACTATCCCTATCCCAGGGCGGGTTCTCCAGCTAGCCTTGTCTGTACTATCCCTGGGATCTGTTGTCTGATGGCAGAACTGATCAAAACCTTCCGATAGAATGTGATAGGATCTGTCGTACCCATTAGCGTGTGAACCATTCTGATTACATGCGGTGAGTTGCTTTGTTACATGGGAGGTATTATTACTATCCCTTTGAGAGCTGTTCCATCCCTGTAGATTTCTTCCAGCTAATAGGATGGACGGACGTAAGCTGAGAGAGAGACTGATATGAAATGGATAGGACTAACCTGAATTTGGAGAGGCTGAGGTGAACTGGAAGGATCTTATGTGAAATAACGGGAACTGAACTGAACTAGAACGGACTGACCTGAGCTAGGAGGGACTTATCTGAGCCAGGGGGGAGGACGGACTTAACCAGGCTTTGTGTGCCGTGTCCTGTTGTAAAGGTCATTTCCTTTTTTTTTTTTTTTTGGCAATTAACTTCAGTCAACCTGCCTCAGTGTTACTCAGTGTAAAAACTGGCATCAGCGAATTAATTCAACAGAGGTGAGCAGTATTGTAAATGCTGGCGATGGTCCCTTTGTCACAGGTCCATTAGCTGTTGAATGGATCTAGCAGTATTGCACATGATCTGGCAATACAGTATTGCACATGTTCCCTATCGTTCCAGGCTACTCCAGCGCGGGCCATTATCCTCCCTGGAAGGCTTGTTAATGTAGTAAACATATTTTCATTATTAGTTTCGTATAATCTTTCACGGCTTTAAGGGGCTGTGGACGTGTTTGCTTCTGTCTGGTTATGAGAATGATAGAATATTACAGCGATAATGGCGGGTGATTGAAAAGTCAAACTAACTTTCATGAATATGTCCTTCTAAACGTCCTCTGTCAGGCAGATTATTGGATCGAAGTACAGACAGTAACGTATTTTCTGAATTCAAAGGTTCTCCTCTTTTTTTTTTTTTTTTCCAGGCCTAAAAAGGCTTACTGGAGAGAGGGAAATTTTGTCATTTTCTACGTTTCTTGTTACCCTACAGTAATAGCGTCTGTCTGTCACTCCAGGTGTACATCAGTCCCCTTGAGATAAACGCCTCTTCTTCTTCTTCAGCGTCTTGGCTGCTTCACAAACACTCTTCATAGATAATGTGATTGCCTATAAGGCTTCCACCTAGATCTGTGTCAATATGATGATGAATTATTCTTTTTTCAGTTCTTCTGTCAGTATAAGTCTGCTGTTAGCAGCATCTTAACTGGGACCTATACAGTATCTCGGAACGGGGAAGCAGAATCTTGGTTAGATTCAAAAATCATAAAAACGCACTTCATAAATACGTGTATATTTCTTTTTAAATGTCACTCCTTCCGCTGTGTTCAACTTCGGGACACTGCAATTCATCCTTGTGATGATACAAACATATTAGTTATTACTATATCGTCCTATCCATAATCAATATCACAAATCTGCTTCCCAAGAGTTGAGGGTACTATATGGGCTGGGTAATTCAGTCTCTTGTAAACAGCTATTTCTTCAGGCACACACACACACACATACACACACACCACCCTGTCTGTCGTGACGTTGCTACCTCCTCCCTATTCTACAGGTATCATTTTGGCCACAAACTCTCATGAAAAGTCTAGATGTGTCCCTGCCCTCAAGGCTTGTACCCAGGACTCGCGTCTGGCTGCTGTTTACCATGGTTTATGTGTGGAGATTGGTCACACGAGGATTAACCGTTCCGATACCTAATCTTCCCTCGAACAGCGAAGCAACGAATCTGTCTTTCTTCCTTCCTTAACCTCTCTTCCTACAACCTGTCTACTTTCAAACATTTGGTCAATAGACACTTGAGAAATTCTGCTCAATTTCATCATTCATTTTTCCCTTTACCCAAATTGGCCATAACTGGGACATATCTTGTCCAAGTTGGTCATAATAAAAAAAAAAAAGCCAAGTCAACATCTTACGTCAACATTAAATCTTGAGCCTGACGAGATCAGGTTGTTTCTATGAGCAAATCTATAATTTTGTCTTTTTAGCATATAGATTTAAACGATATGCTCTCAGAGAAACACCGTGCTGATAAAGACTGACTTATCAGACTGTTATTTTCATCACTGGCATCAAGAAAACCTTTAAGGATTTTTAATCTTGAGTCTTATAAGCACCTCCATCAAACACCAAGATTAAAGAAAAATACCCCCACTGCGTTTAATGATTATTCTACCTTATTTCCAGCTCGTGAAACCGAACGATATTCTTTTGTTTCTGAACCAGTCTCTTTGAAGCCTTCAGACATAGACTATGGGACACTACCCTCGACTTCTCTTCGAGATTTCGATTCTTTATCTGATTTTCCGGGCCAATGGTTAATGTTAAAGAAACACATTTCTCCTCTGCCTTCCCTTTTTCCACTGATTTTTCTAGAAAGATCCCCTTTTATAGGAGTTTTGTAGCTGCTGCTTTTGCTGCAGACGAAGCTGCACCAGAGATATATCGTCCATTAGAATTCTAAAGTCGTTGTGAGGTAGGGGGGATGTTGGATTTACGACTCCTGTGCGTTGAGAGATGATGAAGCGTGATCTCGGTGCAGGAGATTTCTGTGCTTCTGTGACGTGACTAGTGGCGAGCCAAGGGCTCACCACAGTTGACACGAGGACATAACACAGGTATCGTACCGCTTGGTCATCTGCATGACAATCTCTTGGAAGAACCTTACCTGATCAGTGAGAACTGAGAAAGAGAAGGGACTGATGACTGATAAAGATAACTTCGTGTGGTGTAAGTTTTTTCTTATCATAAAAGAATCCAAATATAATCCTGAATTTTGGTTCTGCCAGTTCGCCTCAGTGTACCTGGCCTGTCTGTTCTGCTCGGTGATTTACACCAGTTCACTTTCCATCGTCATTCGAGGTGATAATTGGAGTTTCATCAGCCAAATGTCCAGCGAACCAGACTGATTAGTTTTGTCTGCTCATAACATCAAGAGCCCGTGACGCGCGAGAATCAGACCCGGATGTCCTGATGCGAACACAGGAGCTGCCACGCCCATCGTGTAGGCCACGCCTACCACATAAGACCATGACTGCCGTACCCGCCACGCCCAACGTGTAGGCCACGCCTACCGCATAGACCGCGACTGCCGTACCCGCCACGCCCAACGTGTAGGCCACGCCTACCGCATAGACCACGACTGCCGTACACGCCACGCCCACCGCACAGACCACCGCTACCGTGTAGGCCACGCCCTCCGCACAGACCATGACTACCGTGTAGTCCACGCCCACTATCTTAGCCACGCCTACCGCTCATCAATAACTGGAGAAGATGAAAGTGACAAGTATTACACGTCGCCCTTGACGCGAGAATAACAGTAGTGAAGATGTCATGAGTGCTCTATCCTCGACAATACTGCTGGCTGAAGAAACGTACCGGGTTGTTCAGCGAGGATGAAGCTTCAATATTACCAGCCCTGTCGAGTCTTATGCAAATCATAGGTGGAAAAAAAATTTGGATATTTGCAAGAGCAAAAAGACATGAATATCCTGCTTACGAAAGAATGATTCACTGACAATCTTCATGTGTGACTGAAAGACTTTTCCGTTTCCTTTGACTCTCAATGCAATATTTGAGATTAAGAACGAGAGTTCGTTTTGCATTTTTACTCCATCATCATATCTCATTTTTGGAATATCAATAATCTGAATAAAACCGCTCTCAGAGCTGGAAAATTTATTCATTGGAAAGAAAGAATATTTGAATTCATTTCTAATTCACAATGTTTACAGTATTAGAGAACCAGGTACCCGTTTTACCGACCAACTAGGTTGACTGTGGACCGACGGCCGAAACCAGGATTCGAACCTATGCACTCGACCCCTGGGCTGGGGCCGCGTGACGTCACGGTCAAGAACGCTAACCACTACACCACGGGAGTCCATAAACAATGTCCAGTATTCAGTGTTATCATAAGAGGTTTTCTAAGAACAGAAATGATCAGAACTTAGAAGGAAGAATATGTATGGTGAAGTGATATAATACAGGAGGGATATGTAGCGTTTTAGGAAAGCCAAGCGTGACAGTATGACCAGCGGAGGAAAACAGAGGAACGTACCCTCTAGAGTCGAGTCATGTAATCCTAGATTCAGCGTCACCCAGACCTAGCTTTGACACAATGAAGCACGATGTCAGGACGCGGTAAAAGGCCATTCAAATGGGCCACTTTCCCTTAATAAGGCGGTAGACAGCCTCAGAGCATGACAGTATCACTCGGAAAACGACACAGCCAACTGGAGACAAGCAATGTGTGTAGATTCACTTCGGCCATTCGCCAGGATATCTCCGGTTTAGTTGTCAGTCGCCGTTCCGCCGTCACAAACACCTGAAATCCGTCACATGTTGGTCGAGGTAAACTAATCTTACGCCACAACTCAGTGTGTCATACGATAAGAGAGCTGTCGCAGGAATGCCTCAGTCCTGTTCAAATATCAAACGCCGCTATGGAGTCAGGCAGAACTGGCAACTGCCTCTCGCCTACTTGACGTCACAAACGCACCTCAAGAGCCAGGATGCTGTTACGGTTAACAGAAAGAAAATGGGTATAAGAAGATTGGCAGTGAAACGTAAATATCTATGTGATCTGTAAGTTACACCTCATGTTCTTTGATTTCTAGTTCTTCGTCACATGTTATTAAGAACATTAAGAACATTAGAAGATCATAATCTTAAAAACCAATCATCTCGAATTATTCAGATTTAGATTTATAGTTGTGTTTATTCATAATGCTACATGATATTTGGTTTCTTTTCTCCTTTACAGTATCAAATGATGATGATTTCCATTACTATATATATTCATTGGATGATATTCTCAGTTCACGAAACTGGATGTTTTTTATGATTTTGAATATATCTGAAATTCTGGCAAAACATCTTAGCATGGAGTGGTAGCGTAAGGGAATAGACAAAATAAGTTATATCGAGAGACATTGTTCGTCGAACTGTTATATCTGTCGTAATAACACGTGGTGTAACAGATATAACACTTGGTATAACAGATATAACACGTGGTGGAGGAAATATACCACGTGGTGTAGGAGATATAACACGCGGTAAACAGACATAAAACGTAGTGTAACATATATAACACGTGATGTGGCAGATATAACACGAGGCTTTGCAGATATAACACGTGGTGTAACAGATATAGCACGTGGTATAGAGGAGATATACCACGTTGTGTAGCAGATATATCACGTGGTGTACAGATATAACACGTGGTGTAGCAGATATAACACTTGACGTAACAGATGTAACACTTGGTGTACCAGATATAACACGTGGTATAACAGATACAACACGAGGTGTAGCAGATGTATATATAAGAGGAATGAAAAGAAATTCCGATGAGATTTCCCAACTCTAAAGCCCGTCCAAATCACTTTCGCACGTTGTTACTGCTGGCGATTGGAGCCCTGATGTACTTACGAGACACTTTCAGTCACTTTACGCATTATCTGCACAAGCAGCGACATCACTGGTAAGTCTGGAACTGCGACACTGCCGCCCAGACCCAGTATATTGCTCTCAGTATCAATACTGTCGCAGCTTAAGCATCAACTAATTCCTCTGAACTTTCAGCCTATTGTTATTCTGGGATCAAACACGACCTGTGATATTTGGAGCTTTGTGTCTCTTCTAATTACTGGTTCAGGGCGGAGGATGCAGGTGTTGTGGGCCGACGAGCAGACGGGGCAGGTGCTGTGGTCCCACGAACGGACGGAGCAGGTGCTGTGGTCCCACGAACGGACGGAGCAGGTGCTGTGGTCTCACTGAGAATTATCACCACAGAGGAAACGACTCAATCAGTCCCACTCGACTCGGGTTTTATTTCGCCCCGGGGAAAGATGAGTGACCTGATCAGGTGAATACTCAATCTGAAGGGAACCTACGGGAGTAACGACCAAGGAGCCGATGATCAAACACCAAAGACGACGACGTGACGACTACTGACGACACACAAACAAGGTTAGAGCCTTCACCTCACCTGACCATACACTCAGCAGTGTCCGACACGAATCGTGTAGAGTGATCAGGGTCCAGAAAGGGTCGTGTAGTCTCAGCAGTGTCCGGGAAGGGTCGTGTAGGCTCAGCAGTGTCCGGCAAGGGTCGTGTAGCAGTGTCCGGCACGAGTCGCTCGCTACTCCCTTGCATCGATCCAGCCTAAAGTGTCAACCACATGGCCCACGGGATGATTGTCATCTGCAAGGAAATATCTCGTCTTCTCCGGAGCAGTTCCTGTCGCAGTCCCCGTCTTCAGTTTTCACACTAACAAGTCCCTCCAGCCAGCTGCCTGACTAGTCCAACACTGCAGACACCTCCTGCCATGCTGCTGCATCGCATCTTTTACGGTGTTGTTGGCTGAATGTCAGTGGCGTTGTTGGCTGGTATGATATTACAACTGTTGTTGACAGGATGTTATTGCCATTGTTGACAGGATGCAATTGGTGGTGTTTGCTTATGTTATTTCAATATAGCAGCAGATTCCTTGGCAAAAACGAGCAGGAAAGCCATCGATGGATGCTCCTGGGTTTGGCCATGAGCTTTTTTTTTCAGGAAGAATTCTTTCTTCTATGTTGAGAGCCTCCCAGACCTTAGGCGTCCTTTTTGGTAGGTAACAAACATGCTTCGGCTAGCAGTGTAGGGCTACACACTACCACAGACCTCTGTAACGTAGTGGGAACCACTGATCCCTACAGGGTAGAATGAACTACTAGTGACTAACTCTTCAGGGTAGAAGGAGCTGCCAGCGAAAATATCTGGGCAAAGTAGAAGGAACCACTTGTGAGAAGCATCTAATACTCTACATGTTGCTGCTGTAGGCGCTACCACTGCGGTATCCAGTGCTCCTGATCTTCCGCAACAGTTGTAAGACATGAAAACAGGAAGCTGTAATGAGTACACAGATGAAATTCCTGTTCCGTCTGCCTAACAAAAAGATTTCCCACCTCCCTCCTTCAGGAGTGGCAGGCGCAGCAGTAAGACCACGCAGATTGGTCACCTGAGGCCATTATCAAACACACAGGGATTTTATGTTAGGAAAAACTCGGGATTCAGACTAGGAGAGGGGAAACAGCAAATGAAATCTACTTGATTGCAAAGTGTCAATTAATCAAGTATGGAACTACCCAGAATAGGAAGAGAAACACTGGGAATTTAATATATAGTTTTTATATTATGAGATATTCTCCATTACTTCTGAAATATCATATATATATATATATATATATATATATATATATATATATATATATGTGATATTTTAGAAGTAATGCAGAATATCTCATAATGTAAAAACTAAATTTTTCTGCTATCACATTTTAACTATTACCTGACTGGCGGGACGTGTTCAAAAGCATCACAATTCAAGTTTAAAAAGCTGTCAGGGACAAGCATTTCCTGTTCATATGTAAAGGATCAACTTTTATCTGTCATGAAATGCAGAGTTGTAGCCTAAATCAATATTGTTTTTCTGTATAGCATCCCATATGTCAAAGGCTTTAGAAGGAAGGATGTGCCTATGCTCACATATATATATACAGACAGTCAAACAAGAGGCGACTAATGTATCATATCACGGTATTTCGTGATCAAAATCCTTCCAGTTCAAATTTATTGTATATGACCCCATTTCAATCAGCCAACCCCTCCGTTCAATTACATGGATTGCTCCGCTTTATTCATGGAATTCAATAACGTCTGGATCAATGAGCTTATATATAAACGTCCATAGGAAATAGTATTTCAGTAAAACTGTGAGGAATAAACTGGAAAAAAAAAGTAGTGTCGAGAATCGTGTTGCCCGGCTGCCTGGCGTTCCGAGGGATCTTTACCTTCCTCATGTCTACCACACGCTATCCAGGTCTTTTGCTCTCTGGCTCCAGGAATAACGCGCGCCCCCTCCGCGCCCGCTCACGCCTTTGCCCACGCCCTAGCCAACCAGCATCCGCGCCTTTGCCCACGGGGCTTCTGTTGAATGGGTTGTGATAACGCATTACAGTATTAACACAATGGATCCCTTCCCTTTGACTCCGGTCATGTGTTCCTTAACATCTATGCAGACTGGCACACACACACACACACACACACTCTCTCTCCCTCTCTCTCTCTCTCTCTCTCTCTCCCACTCTCCCCTTTATCTAGACTGAGGTTCATAACGTTATCAAAGTAGCGAAAGATTTTCATCTCTTCAAGTCAGCACTTTGTTTGCCCTCGCTGGGGTGACTCGTGGCCAGTCACTGGCGGTGAGTCGTGGCTAGCCACTAGGTGTTTCATGTCCAGTCACCGGTGGTGAGTCATGCATGAACCGGTCCACGGGTATGACGCCATGGCCAGTCACTCGGAGTGTCGTGTCCAGTCGCTGGGCGTGAGTCATGGCCCGTCAGTCACTGGCGGAGGCAAGGCTCGGATTGGGTAGGAGGGCAGGCACTTAGCATGGCCGGGATAGATGGCTTCATTAAGGTTTACGAGGTAACTTGTCGTGGAAGTTTTGTCTTGGCTTCAACTTTCTCTGAAGGAGAACAGTCAGCAAATTCCTCTTGCCTCGCTCCACTAATCACCTGGACAGTTACCTTCACCATTTCTCTGGAGTGAGAAACCTTTCCTTTATATATATATATCATGGATGTTTTCTCCGGACGTAACACTTCACGGAGAGACTTGTGAAGTGCTTGGGAATGATACCTGGCGTGATACCAAGTGGCATAGTACCTGGTCTGGTACTTGGTCTTTTACGTCCCAAGATTTATGGTTGGTACTTGGCGTGGTAGACAATGGGGCTCTTCGTGTAAGTCTTTGTCGTGGTACTGTTGCTAAACTTGCACTCACTGAAGTGCCAAGCACGTTACCTAGTGTAAGGCCCAGGGAACCGTTGGCGTACAGTTATCTCCCAAGCGTGAGAAGATGGGCTGTGAAATATTTGAGAATTCCGGAGGAATTACGATACTGAAAGCAGAAGGAAGGTAATGTACGCAGGAGGGCGATGAGAATGTGAAGCCTGATCAATGATGGTTATACTGGAAGGTGATCAGGGCAATGTTACTGCACTGGCAGCCAAGGCCGTTACTTTCCTGTGACATATCTGTTGATGGTACATACCAGAAAGTACAAGACCGTGTACTCAGCTTTACTGGTCTGAAAATTGAAAACGAGATAGACAAGAGAGGCGAAGTGATGGACAGTATCCCGGAGCTATTAAGCAGATGAGGACGGCTGCTCATTGTAAAGAGAAGTTACTGAGGAAGATAGATCATGTGTGAGAGATGAGGAAGATTAGAAGCGCTGGAATTTAGGCAAAGAGTAGAACTAGAATGTGCTACGTCTATCATTTATTCAACAGTTCCCTGCACATTGTTATAAGAAAGACAACAACACGACACATGTTGAAGACCTGAGATCTGCAGAAAAAAACCAGAGGGTGAGGAAGTAGGGAAGGCGTTGGACGCAGGCGGCAGGGTTTTTCAGGTGGGCCAGAGTCCCAGGCTGGCTGCTTGGGAAAGCAGTGGACGGCGGGTGTGGCAGGGAATAAATCAAGTGGTGGTTCCTGTAAAGGAAAAATGAAATGTAAAATTTTTCTAGAAACAACGTTAAGTTGGAGCGGGTTGAAAACATTGTGTGTGTCTGACTGGTGCCTTTCCTAAAGACAAGGTAACGTGAGACGCATCATCATAAGGTGTGTAAAGGCAGGCAAATGGCTGCTTTAGGTGAGTGCGTGGAACAGGGAAGTGTGTGGTACTGAGAGGTGCGTGGTGTAAAGCAGCAAGTGGTGCACAGAAGTGCGACGTGCAGATGAGTCTGTGTTGTAGGCAAGAGAGTGGTGGATGGGAGTGCTTGTTGCAAGGGAATGCGTGGTAGATTTGAGTGCGTGGTGCAGGTGAGTGTGTGATGCAGGAGAGTGCAAGGTGCAGGTGTAAAACGTACAGTAAAATGTGGCTACAGGAATGTGAAAAGGATGATCTATAGAAAACCAGTTTGATGAAAGGTTTTTATGATGAAAAATTAGTATAATGAGAACATAAGATAATAACTTAGTTCAGAACCGCTGTAGAATTGTGAGATGTCTGCTGTCTGTTAAGAAAATTGTAATTCTAATCAGTGAGGTTGTAGGAATATAGATGAGCAGAGGGAAAATCTGATTTCTATTTTTTTCTGTTAACTGAGCGTGATGTGGGAGCACGTATGAGTTAAATGATATGGTTAGAGAATGAATGATGTGATTCCAACACACAGAAGCCTTCGTGCTGCCACAAAGTAACCTGAACCAGTACACATGAGCACCTCCTGGTGCAGGCCAGTTTGCCCCACAGTTCTCCAGTACACAGCACCAGCCTTCCCTAACACACCACAACACAGGCCAGCACATATTGCCACGATGTAGTCCGTCCTGAAACTTATTGGCCAGCCCTCACGACACTGGCGTGGACCAACACATCCTCATATCCTGGCAAAGACTAACGCATCCCAGCACAGCTCAGCACACACCCCAGCACATCCAGCGTCACACCCCCATCACACCCCAGCACACCCTGGCACACAAAAAGGTCGTTGCTCTCCCCAATTGTTGACAAAGAATATCAATCAGGCTGACATTGGACTGATAATGGATTTTTTTCAGAAAGTTGGATCATCGAGAACCGAAAAAAAGAGAAATAGTGAGTAAAATCATTTGTTGAAAATAGAAATAAAAGATAGACGTACACGAATCATTGCTAGGGGCAAATATTTGCTTTCCATTGTAATTACGGAGAGCAATGGAATGAAATATATGAGACCCGTGAACCCAGATTAATAATTATTGCCTCAGTTGTCAAAATGATTTGTATATATATATGTATGTGAAGACTTAGTCTTTTTTGAGTGTTATGGTACGACGGTAAGGCCCCTTGAGCACGACCCTTAGAACGATGGTAAAACCCTTAGACATGATGGCACGGCCTTCAACCCGACCCTTACATGAGAGGTCCTTGGAAGATTGAAAGCTAGGCTACTATCCACAAGAATCGTACCATCGTGCTAATAAAGTTAGAGAACGCTATGTGACTCTTAATGAATATTCAGTCTGCTAATACTGAAGTGAAATTTTAATATTTGAGATGAGATTTCAGATTAAACTAATGAAAATCGAGTATCTTGCCGACGCTTATGAAGTCTGGGTCCATAAAACGGAGTCAGAATGGCCTCATACAGGGGCTTCCGAGGAGGAGTAGTTTGGGAGTTTCGAAGATTATTTTTCATTCATTTATGTTGATGAATGTCAAATATCCCGTCAAAATTTCGACGTATCATGATTTTGTCAGTGTATTAATTATACCAGGACATAAAGAGCAGAATGATTCCTTTTGAATCATCCTTTATCACATGGAATTTCCATTTGGCGTGATAGCAATTTCATAATATCGTTGGAAAAGATCAAGAGAAAATATTCCTGAAACTCTCGACTCAGTTAAAAAATTTTCCTTAGTTTTGCTTTATTTGTATCTCTGTTCTTGATAACACTGTTTTTTTTTTATGATAACTGCTTTTCATCTACGGATTAATCTGGGGCTTTTATGAGAGCTAAGTTGCAGTGTCCATTATTTTTTAATCAGTTCATTATCTGGCTGAAGTGTAGAATCAAATCTGATATACATTCGTTGAAAGTCACAGCAACACAAGCACATCCCTGCACATCACCACAATCACCAGACCTAAGTCGGTATACTTTTGCTCCTGCCCATCCCAGCAGATTGCAGGATACTCTTGCACATCCCAACGGAACCTAACACACGCCTGCACACGCCAACAGATCCTAACACTTCGTGAACATCACAGAGGATCCTAACATACTCCTGCACTATCCAAGAGTACTCCTGCATATATTAGCACAGCATAATCATGAGCATCCTAGCAAAGTCCTGCACACCCTGGGACAACACAGTGCAGCACACTACAGTGTGCTCAAGCACAACCCAGCATATTTACTGTATATCCAGCATAACATATTGCTGCTCTTCCCATTGCGGCCTAAAAACAATAGGTATCACTTGACATGCTAAATTCTTTTGGACGAATATGTTTCGCTCAGCATAATTCAGTTTTCAAATCTTGTGTGTTATATGCAAATACCTCCTAGCAAGGAGAGGTGGTGGGAGCTCTTTCGAATGGAAATGCTATACGAATTAACTATTTGACTTCCTGTCTTGGGTTTCTCTCATCGTACATACGCTTTCAATTCCTCATGCAGAGGATAGCAATAAACAAAAAAGAAAAAAGAATTGGCTTGCTTTTACCCAGGGTGATCCCAGTGTAATCGAAGCCCTTCCCTTTTACCTCCTCAACTGTCTGGAACGAATGTTTAAACACCCTATACAAGTTCCTAAACACCACGACCACTCGTCCAACACACTCGATGTCTTTTCTTACATCTGAACCCTCTCACTATAGATGCGCCATCTTTACCACTTATTGGTCATATGATCGTGATCTTATTTCCCTTATATCCAACTGGGCACATCCACTCTCTCGAAATGCTAAGTTTATCACTCTGGAGAGCTTAATGATCTACCTTGAGAGGCTTTTACGTTGACTTTCCTTTGCGATTAGTACTGCTCTGCTGTCCAAGATGCACCCAGCTGTGCTGGACGTATAGCGGAGGTTATATCTTGGTTTAGACGGAATACTACATCCCTTCTACTACGACTTCATCCCCTCAAATCGTGGTTTGCATTGCGTTCGCTTTGAAGTTGTTGCTTCATGGACGGAGCATAACGGACAGTGAAACTTTTCTCTTCTCCTGAATGTTATTCCGCCTTCATTACTGTTCAGAATCACAGCAAAAATTCCAGTTCGCAGAAAGCACACTTTCATGAAGAAGTCTGCCACTATGAATTCCTCTCTAAGTGGCAAATCCTTCTGTTTCCTAACAAAAATCATCTCGAACAACTGGAATATTAACCTTTTCTTCTTTTCTATGGCCTTGTAAATCTATAGTCAACGCTGCAGGTGATAAAGAAACTTTTCTCTGTATCTACTTGTGTTTTAAAACCACTCTGGATGATCCCACTTCCATTCCCATGTCCCACCTTCTCTCACTGAACTTATGTTCTCTCCCATATTTTTCCTGGCGCAAGGTCGTCCGCATTCTCTCCTAGTTACAAGCGGACAGGGTTTATGTCTCCGAGCTATTTCCAGTTCCTGTCCGCATATCCAGCCTCTAAGAACCCAAACTTTCCTCTTTTTGGATGAAGGTTTTGGTTAAGCCATCCATGATAAAGAAGACATTATTAACGCATCCAACTATCGCCCAACAGCTCCTACTTTTGCCGTTTACAAAGTACTCGAAACTCTCCTTAACTCGCAGTTTCTTGAAGACTTAAAACCTCATACCTTTCTCTTGGATCAGTTAGCCAACTTTTATGGCGCAATGTCTACTGGTGACATTTAAAGTAAGACCTATCTCTTTTCATCATCTCTTTAGATTTTTAGTGAATCTTTTTGCTGTGGTCTCCAATATACCCAAAGCTTTTGGCATGTATTACACAAGTTCTTTGCTTACTCAACTTCCTCTGACTTTTCTTCCTCTCTGTGTATTCTAATATATAGTTTTTTTATATGGACGTTGCGTTGCAGTGATCACGGAAGACGTGACATTTCCTTCTTGCACAGTCAATAGTAAGTGCTGTACTTTCCCTTCCCTCCTTATTCTGCCGCTCGTTCTGTTCCTGACACTGAGCTTATTTCTTCAGTTGATTCTAGCACCGGCAGCATAAGCGAATGGGGAAGTAGTGAAATTGTTAAATTTCTACCTATATCTATTTCTAAATCTCAGTCGTTCTTAATCTTATATTTCAAAACACCACAGTTCAGCTTTACCATAAAGTAAACAATGTTAGGCATAACTATGTCTTCCACTTTGTCGAGGGAACATGGAAAAATCTGCTTCCTAAAAGCTTTTATGATGTAGAGCCACAAGTATTTTTTTTTTTTTTTGTGAACAGATGTTCCATATCTACAAGGGGCCTGATTCGCCCCAGTATGGAGCACTACTCTCCTTCTGCCCCTCTTTCAGCAGGAGTGGGAGGAAAGCCTTCCGCCTTATCAGCTCTCCTGCTGTCAAGTCCGTTCAACGATACCTTTTGTATCCGCCGAGACGCTGCTTACTTGTCTCTTTTACGTATATGGACTTTCTTTCGGTTGCTGGTCTTGTGAGACATCCACGTCTGTCCCTGCCCATAAGATCTGGACCCCGAGACACGAGTCACGCACGAGTCAGCAGCTGCTTCTTCTGCTTTGTATATGGAGACGAGCCACAGCAGTATTGACTATCACGATACCTCCGTCTGTCCTCGAACATCGAAGTTGTGGAGTTCTCCTCCTTCTCTCATCTTTCTTTCTTCCTATGACGTTTCCTCCTGTATGAATCCCACCTAGACACCTGATGTGCTTAAACAAATCCCAGCTATGTTTTTTTTTTTCTCTCTCCCGCCTATTCCTTCCTCGTATTCCCTTCCTCTTCCCCGCGTCCATCTTGATTCCTTCCTCCAGCCTTCCCCATGTATCACTTTGCTTTATACCTCAGGGAACTAACTCTTCTTTATGTCCCTCGTAAGTCTACGTATTAAGCCGCGACACTTCGCGTCCCATGGAAAGTTTAAACAATGTTGCATATATCCTTCCCTCCTGCGTTTTCATTTTTTGTACCAAAACCATAAAGAATAAAGACACGAGCCTGGCTGTCTACGGATCCCAGGAGCGTATCTGTCAGGCTGATATACAAGGATAGGAGGACGTCTCCCGACACCCACCCTCCAACACGTCCATAAACGTCAACCTTCATCAGTGAGGCTTAGAATTTGACACTTAAGGTACGCTCAATATTGATATTGCAAGTGCTTTCTATACTAACATTACGGTACCCTTAACAGTGAAACCATGGTACAGTCAATCTCAATACTACGGTACGCTCAATATTGACACTACGGTACGGTCAGTACTAACATCATGAAAAGACGTCACGGTACGGCCAATACTGACACAACTGTACATTCATAGCTACTGCTACGGAAAAGTAATGACAAAAAGCACGTCACAGTCATACATGATGCCACGGTACAATCATAAAAATCACCAGGGTACATTCATCGCTGGTCCCACAATATACAGCATGGATCTCACATGGCACAATTTTCTACTGATG
>JAYMFT010385594.1:0-20152 GCA_038088735.1 Panulirus argus | reverse complement strand
CTGCGCAGCAACCTATGCTTATGATCTGCTGTTTGGGCCCTCTTCCGCCCACGGTGGCCTTTCCTCGCTGATCATGGGGCTTGATACGAAGAAATCTCGTATATTCAATTGCTTTATTGGCTTGCTGTAATATATAAGCAACGTCAGTAACAAAAATGAACAAAAACAATGACAAAAACAGAGTACAAACATAATTAGAACGACACAGGGAAAGAAATGATTGATAAGATAGAGGATAAATGCATTAATTATTCAAGTCATCCTTCATCGCAAGAGCCAGCAAGGTTAGGAAGGCGGCCTCCGTGAGTGGAAGAAGAGGCATGAAATATGCTCGAGTGAGGAAAGGCCACCTTGCCTAGGGGGAGGTACAGAAACAGTATAACATAAGGAACGGTTGCTGAGTTGAGCTACCCGGGCAGGTGACGTCATCAGAGGGGCGGGGCTTGTACAGGACAGATGATCATCAGCTAGTTTGCTCGGTACGAAGCTCCACCCTTCTCATGACGTCACCCGGATAGCTTAATGCAGCAACCATCCTTATGAGATGCTGTATCGTCCCTCTTACGCTGGCTTTGATGTTATATATTTCTTGTTTTCATGTTTTCTTGTATTCTTTATTCATTCCCTCGATTTACATATTTTTTTTCTAACATAGATTTAGGGCTTTGGTTTTATATATCGTATTATTTTGAATTTTTGTCTTTTGTTTTCATTTCCCCTGTTCTTCATTCGTATATGTTTCTATTGTTGTTTTTTCCTGTTTATGTTCTTTCATGACATTTCCTTTCTTTTTAGTATGTTATGCTGGTGTTTAATATTTATTCTGAATTTTCAATTATTTCCGTAACATTCTTTTAGTCTTAACATTTTAGATTTTTTGGGGGGTCTGTAATTGTTTGCTGGAATCTATCTTACATATCTATAAAGTTTCTTTTTCATAAAATTTTTGAACTTCTATAATATACTCATGGCATTGGGTTTCGGTCGTTATTCATTGTATTTTGTTTTTTTTCTGTATGATTTAATCTTCTCATTTCTCGCATTTGTATTCTACATATCCGTTCTTGAAGAGCCAATTCGGTTTCAATGTCGTGTATAATCCTTTTTGCACCGTAATACATTATTGATTCCTTTTCTTTGATTCCATACTTTATTCTGTGTCATACTTTTGTCTTTTATTCGACTACTCGTTTTCCCATTTTTGTGTTCTATGTTACTATTTTATGTATTCATTTACGTGGACCTTGTTTATCTACCCCCACTTATCGTTTTCCTTTTCTTTGTTTTTTCTAGTGATGTCTAGTCTATTGCTAATGGCATGTTTTATGTATTGTTTATGTTATGGTGTGCCTTATCAATCATTTATTTTGTGATAGGTTTTGTATCTTTTGTCTGTTCAATGGCAAGTCTTATCTTTTATCTATGAAAGGAGAGATTTCAGCATTATTTTTTTATGCAAAGTTAGGTCTTATATATTTCTATTCATACAACAACAGGTCTTTTCTATAATGTAATAACAAGACATCTTTATTTCACAATGTTTTATAGTCCACATAATGACTCAATTTAATCTTTATTTTGTCTATGAAATGACAGGTTTTATGTATCTATCTTTTATGTATTCAGTGACAGGTTTAATCAATAAATTGTTTCTTATACATAATGTTTGCAATAAAGCCTTACCTTTATTCAATGAGAGGTCTTATCTTCACATAATGACAGGCATAACATATCTTCCTCATGTAATGACGGGTTTTATCTTTATTTTGTTTATGCAATAACTAGATTAGTCTATTTTCTTTCATGTCATGAATGACCCTCTCTTTTCTTTCATTCATTTCAGCTACATATCCATGTGTATTGCCTGTCGTCAAATTCTTTCACATTCCTGTCCAATGACGTCTTTAGTTCCAGTGGGCAAAAGTCTGTCCATCTCACGACCAGCTGCAGTAAAAGCATCATTTACACAGACATCGCTATCTCTATCTAACCAGAATTTCTTTCTGAGAATACAGGTGGTTGAGTAATGGCTTCATTTCACTATATGGTGACCAGCTTTGACCTGTTTTTACTTTAACATTGATCCATTACTGCACATTTCTTTGGTAATGATTGTTAGACAGTCGTAGCTGTTTGTGATATATAAGTAAAAGCCAGTTAAGAGTAAATCTGGTGTATTACGAGACATTACAAACCATGTGGTAAAAGAAGAAACTGAACACCCATAGAAGTGTAAACCTATTTACCCCTTAGAATCCAACATTATTACCCGAGACAATATTTCGAAAAGTGTTCAATTGCACCCCACATTGACCTGTGAGCAGGACCTACGTTTGAGTGAATATTCCACCTTTCACGACCTGCCTTAATTGCAGACCATTTGACACCCTCTCATGATTCCTCATTGCTTCTAACATCTCAAGTACTGCCACTCAAGCAAACCACTAAAATGTTTCTATGATAATACATTACCTTCTGTCATGCCAAGGTAAGGTGCAAGTCAATACCCTGTGGAGAATAAAGCAGAATCTCATAGTTCTCGTATGAGCAGAAAGAAGAGGAGAGAGTACGTTTACAGGATTGTATTCATACAATCATAATAAGATAATGAATGTCAGTTTCCGAAGACAGAATGATATAACCTAACTATAACGCCCTTTGCCATTGTTCAAGATATGGAATATATTGCCTAGAAACAGAATTCCAAGGACTAGGGAAGCTGAGACAAGACTGTTGTAAGAAGGGTATTGTGTCTAAGGATGGGGAAAGCAGATAAAAGTTTGTACAATTGAAAGCTTTCTGCAGAATGATCCTCAATGGGATTTTACATTTGTGAGATGATGTTGTGATAAAAAAACACCCAAACAAGAGTTTTTAGTACAGATACTTACCTTAACCAATTTCATATGATTTATAGCATTAGTAAACAGGGTAAGAAAATATCTCATGATGCAAATGTTTGAGAACTTTTATTTGCATCAGTTCTATCTACAGAATGTCTACTTTATTCTCGTGTCTATCTGGTAAAATAAATTTCTGAGACAGTGCACAGCTTTTAACATAGTAGGTCCCATTAAGTAATATGAAATTCAGCAGTGTAATAAGCTGAATATGGACCTGCAGAGTTACAACAGCCACGTCGTAGCACCTAAAGACTGTCTTCTTGGCAGGGAGCTGAGATCCGTAGTGAAGATAATGCCTTCCCCAGTGGAAGTATAACATCAGCATGTATCGTGTGGGGTGATCATGGATGGAGCAGTCATGTATGTAGGGGGTGAGGTGATCATGGGGAAGTCAGTCATCTCTGTTGCGCAGCTGAAGTGTAAGCTTCAGGATTCGACACACCTCCAGCCAATATGCAACTATATGATATGTTAGGAAATATGTTAACATACAATTTACCAATAAATAAATAAAATGATGTTGAAGTTGTGTTTCTTTTCGCGTTCGTCAGACTATCAATTTTTAGGCTGAGTCTAATATTACTTAAAATAATAAAAGTCCTGAACTTCATTGATTATGAGAATTGTGACATTAATCAGGAATCCTTATAACTGGCAGTGTCTGTTAAAATCATCATATATAATTGCTTCAGTAAGTGATAATTACAATAATCTAATTCATTACTACAGTGCCTAATTCAACTTATAACTGAACAAATCCACTACTACAGCGCCTAATTCAACTTATAACTGAACAAATCCACTATCGTTTTTAGTTAACAATACTTAGAATATATGAAAAATGTATTTCATGTAACTGGATATAATTATCTAATTACCGGTAAGAGGCAGAAAGGCTATTACTTAGGCATATTGCAGTGTGCAAGAAATTTGGCCTAAAAATGCCTTTCCACATATATCACAAAATAACTGACAAATCTGTGACAAACATTCTTAGCCATCTTAAACGTGAAACATTACCAAAATGATTACATTCATTTGCTACTAATTCATTTCATTTCAACAAGTGTTGACAAAACTGTTAGTAACTGCTCTACATCCTCTAACATATCTTGATAAATCTTGGAAGTCTTGGCACATGAATATTTAGTATGTATATAAAGGAGGAAAATTTCTGTATTCATCCAAGATTGTGAGCCTTTCTGGCTTTAATCATTACTGGTATCAAAACGTATATTTGAATTATCGACCTGAAGTCTCTTTCAATGATGATTTCTTTTTTAGCAAAGATTCAAAGGAAATATAAACTTTGTTAGCCAAAATTAAGCAGAATCTCAGTCACGTGATTTTAACAGTGTAAGATATCACAAGCATGTGCATTTTTTGACAAGTATATTTCTTATCATCAGCCTTTCTAATCTGAAATTGGTCTGATATGGAGTGACATTAATTGGAATATTTCTCTATCAGTGGACATGATTGGAAATTTTCTTTGACTGGCGTTAAACTATAATCTAGGACCACATGCCCAACACCGGTCTTATAAACAGGGTTGCATATTACTTACTAGGAGCAGAAGCGTTACCGTTTTCATTCCTTTCTATATTTCCAGTCATAATTCTATACGACTGTTGTTTTAGCTTCTTTCTAAAACTTATCAAAACAGTACAAGAAATAGCAATGACAAAAAGGGAACTATATTATTAGGATGCTGAATTACTTAATCCATACCAACTGCAATATTTGTGTAAATATGTTTGGAATAAAGACAGCTAAAGATATTCATCCCGTTACTTTCTATTTCGTACAGAGACTGACTACATGTTTCACTTAAAACTGTAAGAGGTCATTGTTTAGCATACCAAGGTAATCGTCCATCATGAGGATGCTATAGTACTCAAAGATGTTCATATCTTCGTCTATCACTGATCATATCTTGATTTTTCTATCGATACTTTGCCTAAACCGTGGAGTAAACATCACAATCAACTGTGTACCAAGCGAACTTTCCTCAGAACGTCCTTCTCCAAGATCCTTCCCTTCCAAAATAAACAAAGATGAGGGGAGTAGCATAAAAAGAGGAGAAACTGATAGCTAAGTAATGATGAGTTTGAAAGTACTGGTGCCAAATGATAGATGGCGCGACGAAAGTAGATTAGTCTACATGCATGATTCATACACACAAGAAATTCTTATCGCAGATGAAGGTAATATGAGTTTCAGTTCTAAGCTTAGCATTGTTCTTCATCACCAAAAACGATCTCTAGACTACAAAACCATTATCTTAAGTCGCCAAAATTTAGTCCTAGCTGGTTGACCGAGAAAAATGACATATAAAATATATTGGTACAACAAAAAAATTGTTTACGACATTACTAAGCATTCAAATGAAGAGCAATTACATTTTATTCACCATTATTCAATTGCTAAGCTATTTCACACAATTTTAACTACTCCGGGGCAGAGCAGGAGCCTGTATGGCCGATACCTCAGCATTTAAAGCACCACGTTTGTTTATGCTTTATCCTGCGCAGTTCACAGGGAGGAAGGCAAGGAAGGAAAAAGTCGACGACAGACGGAGGTGGTTGTTAATTCCTTGGCAAGGGAGGAGTCAGCTCCGATAGGGTAGCGAGTTATGAGTTAAGTAGGGAACTTACAGGTCCTGTCGATTGAGTCCTGAATATCAAGGTGTAAAGACAGGAACTCGCCACCAGTGACCATAAGCCGGAGTGGGGATCCTGCGTCGTCTGCTCAGGTTGACGTCATGTTCAAGCCAAAAAAGCAATTGAAAATACGAGAGATTTCTTCGTATCAAGCCATGATCAGCGAGGAAAGAAAGGCCTTCGTGTGACGTCACTCGGGCTGGTCAGCGTAGCAACCCTCTCTTATGATCACGACGACTTGATGCAAAAAGATTTGTTCTTATAGTGTTCATTCTATTGGTTTTTGTTATTTCATTATATGGTGTTAGTTTTGAGTCAAGGTCAACATCTTTTGTTGATGATTTCTTCATTATCATATCTTTTCAGCATGTTTTTATTTTGCGTTATTTTTCTCTTATTTAGTTTATTTTAGCTTTTTTCTCGCATTTTCGTCATTTGAGTCTGTTCCCTCTGCGCCAGTCTTTTTTAATTGTCGTTTTTATTCTTGTTTCGTTCATTACTATATATATATTTACTTGTCTTTTTTGTTATGACGTGTGTCTGTCAAGCTGGAAGAGATCACACAGCAGATCATATGGTAGATTGGCTCTGCTGGGCTAGCAGAGTGACGTCTTAAGAAGGGCGGGGCTTGAACATGACGTCAACCTGAGCAGACGACGCAGGATCCCCCACTCCGGCTTATGGTCTGCTGTTTGATTCCTTTTCAGCCCACGGAAACCTTTTTCCTTGCTAACTTTGACACCTGGTCTAGAAAAGTATTTCTTTTACATAAATATAAAATTGGCGTTTCCTTATTATTTTGTTTGGAGTTTTATGCTTTGCATTATTCCAATAACTCCTTGTGTTTATATTATTCATGTTTATTATTGTATTACAGTTTTCACCCAAGAAATCAAGCATCAGTTACGTTTAGACACGTATACAAGAACATTCAGTAGACGGTTGCAAATCTTACAGACAGTGGTAGCTTGACTCCTTGTAACTCACACCCTACTACTCCTTGGTGGATATCTTATCTTCTACCTCCGTGCCTACTGCCTCACTCCACAGCTCTCCCCAGGATCCTCTCTTCCATCCTTCAAGCGAAGTCCAAATCTCGCACCAGGGTCCACAACCGATTACTTATCCGCTCCTGGAGTTTCCGACACAGCCTTAGGCACCCCGTATTCGCCAGACCTGATGCAGGAAACCGCCCTAGGTTCTTACCATCGTCAGCTGGAACATGGCAGTACTCGTCCGTCCAGTAGATCTTACCCAATATATTAATTCAATGAAACTAGGTGTAATAAATGAGTGTGTGTGATTCCACTCCTTCCCGACTCTCTAGATACACTTTCTGCTCTTCTCTGAGAGTCCAAGGAGGCGTGCTTTCTGGGCAGGTGTGCACCTTCGGAGACTTTAATGTCCTTCGTTTGATGCCTACACCCAAATACCATTACTCGTCCCTACCTGCACATAATACTTCTCTTTTTTTCCGTTTGTTATCCTAATGATGATCTCTTTCTTAAGCCTGATTTCTCTGTATTTCGTCAGCGACCTCGGCACCCCGCCTCCTCTGATAACTGCCCACAGACCTAGAAAATTCTTATGATATTTTTTTTTCCGAGTGCAAATTACTTCAGAAAAGGGCTAATGGACCTTCAGTACGTCAGAAAAGGATCACACAGGTGATAAGAATTAAAAGAACTCTTCCATTTAACGCACTCCAGGCTGGGATCCCCCCCTGCGACGCTTCCCCCTTGAGGGGGTTCCCAAAGGGAACGGGCATCAGATATATAGATAGGTAGATAGAAACAATAGGTAAAATTCATATACAGAAGAACTGGTATAGAGGGTATAAATAATTTTATTACTAGCTAGATGTGGACTATCTTGTCAGTTAAAATGAAAATAATCTGTACCTTCTTTGAGCTGCATTGAAGCCAAATTTTCCTCAAAACCACCACCAGTCAATCCCTGAAAATGTTAAAATAATCACTATTACATCATACACATTTTATTAGAATTCTTTTCTTTTAAGATCTCCAGGAACAGCGAAAAAGTATGAAAAAATCTAAAGAGCTGAATGGGACTATATACCTAATTCCCAAAGAGAGCAAAGCACTTATCTCCCATGCTTATTGACCAACTCCTGTTAAGAAAAAATTGAGGTTAAAACTTTGCATTGTGGATGTACTAGGAAAGTATATTCTTACCAATTTCATGCAGATTATTAAAGGTGGCTTGACCTCTTTAAAGTGAATAATTGGTACTTTTGGCTTTGTTTTTCTCTCTGACTTTTCATATATGTAGAATGATCCAATTTTTTTGACATCAACATCACAGAAAGCTGTAACTTTTTCTCGGTTTTCTCTTGTAAGGGATCTGTAGAACTTGCGACCCTGTTTTCCAGCATTCCATATTGCAAATGAGTGCCAAGAATTTAAAACTTGCTCTTGTATTTCTCTTACCCTCAAGTCCCATATTGTTTGCCTGTAAAATGTAAAAGATTAATCCTTTCTGGAAGTTTACATGTGTATGTTTAAAATTTAACCATACACAGTATTTCATTCATTCTATGTATTATGTTCACAATACACAAAACATATTCAGTTACATATTACATCACAACATACTGACTCGTTAATTGAAAATGTTGTGGCTTGAGGATGGTATCTATAGATCAGAAGTTCCTCATCATGACGCACCACTTGGCCTCCCTTCTGTAAATGGGTGAAAAAGAAAAGAAGGTCCTCCGGTGTTCCTGCTCCAGCTTCACTAAATCCTCCAACTCTGAAAATGTACAAGCTTATTAGACTTATTTGTTACAGAACAGTACTACTGATCCACTTCATACAGGACTGTGTAAACAGATGGCATTATTAAAACCTGCTCTATTAATAATCATATTCACAACACCAATAATGATCTAAACTTATTCTCAGTATTCTATTGTGCTTGCTTACACAGATATACCTCATCAAAACTTCACCAAAGAGTATGATCAATTCAAAATGTAACTCTCTCTTATACACCCATGTCCATCTCACCAACATTATTCTTCACTGGATCCTTCTGGCTCATCATAGGTTTGATTCAGTGTCTCCTGCTTTATGTTCCTTCAATCATTTTCCCATTTGAACTCTATGTTGTACGCTCTATGGTTCTATATCTAGGTTCATTTGTGACATTATATACCATTATCCACCAGTTCACTAAAGTTTTAACTGCAAAATGATCAGCAGTCTCAGGGTTGTTTAGTCTGTATGTAGATGAGAAAGAAGTATGACATTTCTAAATTATCAAACTTTGTGCCAAAAACTGAGATAGTCTGAGGCATATATCCTGCTCCATACATTTCTACTTAATACAGTGTCTCCAACCTTTATAAATGGTGAGATTAAAGATCTTCATTCACACACTACTTCATATACATACATCCTCCAACTTTGATAAGGGATAAGTTTAAAAGACAAATTTCTCATGAAGCAGTGATGATTGCATTATCAAAACTTTGAAAAATATTGTGCACATACCTGGGGAAAAATACAGATCTAAAACATACATTTATTAAGAATATATAAACTGTCTGTTACAGTACACTAATTAGTCTGAGGGTTATCAGGGAAAGTTGCTGAAGATGTCGAGAAAATGTACAAGGACCTGAATGATAAGCTGTAAAGGTTATTCATAGTGGAACACTATGTTACAAAGTGCTAAGTTACACGGAAAGGCTGGAGGCTTTAAATTTACCCACCTTTATTGAGAGAAGTGTGAGAGGTAACCTTATTACAACCTTTAAGTTTCTATAAGAGATTTATAATGTGGACAGAGAACAGTTCTTCGTGAGATGTAGGGATAGAGCAACCTGGGGATATGACATGAAATTAAGTAAGAAACTTATTAATAAGGGTTTAGAGGAATACTTTTATAGATAAGATTGGTAGATAAACATAAATGAATTACTAGGATACAGTAAATATAGACACCACACTTATATTCAGAAGTTTGTAGGATAGCTGAGAATGGTCAAGAGATGTGGCCCCACAAGTGTGAAACTCTTTCCCATACAGTACAAACAAGTATTTACACTAACTCAAGCACCAATGAGATGAGATGGGAAGGAGAACTCGGAAAATGTTGAAACCGCTGGAAAAGATGTTAGCAGACCACAGAACGGTCTTGATCCATACAAGCGGCTGAACCCTTGAAAAATAGTAGAACCCACCAGAGATATCATACACAGATGGTATTATTTTATATGCTGAAACAGAAGAAGAGTTGGTTAGAATGGTAGGTTGTTTTGATGATGAGTGTATGAAAAGGAAGTTCAATGTACATGAGTAAAAGCAAGGTTCCTATTCTTAAAAGAAATTGGAAAATTCAGTGTAATACCAGTTTCAATTATGCATGAGTTTAAATATCAGGGATTGGTGATCAATAAGGATGATTGTAAAAGTGTTAAAGCTATGATCAGATTCATGTAAGAAACAAGAACTAGAGGTTCAATGAGAAATGTAACAAATGAGAAGAATTTCAGCAAAGAGTGTAAAAGAAGCTTGTATGATGGAAAGCTTGTCCTGACCCTAACACGTGGAAGTGAGACCTCGTTATTCTATATCTAGGAGGAAAAAAAAGTAGCTTATTTGGAAATAGGAGACCAGATAAAGTAAACAAAGAAGATAAAGAAATGTGGTTCTAAATCATAATTAGAAAGACATACATTCAGATGAAAGCCTTTCGAAAACTGATTTGGTCTTACAGGATGCAATGTTAATTATATTTTGGTGAACATTTATGTTATTACATTAAAAAATATACAAAGAGGTTGACAATGAAAGTGACAAAGGGATAAAGGAACTTCATATGAGTGTGCCAAAGCAATGATTTTTTACTTTGTGTACTGGAGACATTTTGTGGGTCAAAGAGGAGGTATAAATGGAGACATTAGATGTGAAAAGTAGAAAGCCAAGAAATACTTATAACAGTGCAAAATCACTCATTCATGTTAAAGCACACTGGACATGTGCTGAAGGTGTGTATTAGGCTGATCAACTCTATGAGGATAATGGCAGAGTCAAAGATAAGAATGAGAGACAAATACAGAAACCTGGTCTTTTGATACTCTACTGTTACTATTTCCAACCAAGCCATATAACCAACTAACTATGAGAGCTAATTTTCATACATTTCTTTGTTTCAATTTGTCCATTGTTCACTTCACTGAGTTCACCAGCTATGAAGACTCTTTTGCCATGGCCAACCTCTTGAGGGAGTTCCTGTAAAGAACAGGCATCAGAGATATAGACGAATGTATAGATAAATGTTAACTAGAGCACTAACCCTTGAAAAACATCACGATGGCAGAACCATGTTGGCATGATGACAGTAGGGCCATGTGATGTATATATCTGCATTTTCAGTTGTGCTGCAGTTAGACCATTTGCCCACTTAGTGTAACGGAATGTCGAGCCAGGAGGATCACGCCTGAATCTGCTCCCAACTATCTAAAAATAGTTCATCATTATTTACTCAAAGTGACATATACAACAGAGAACTAGCTGTTAATTTCTGCCTCATCCATGTGTGGACTACTGGCATTCTGTCCACAAACATACAATCTCTCCTTATCATACATAACACTTGACAACACTTAACTCACACAGCTCATTCCTCGTAACTCTAGATTTTCCTGTGGTGAGTACTATGTGCTAGCCATGCCTTTTGGCAAAATGGTAGGAGCAGTAGATAAAAGTACTAAGTAGGAATATTCAGGCAGGAGCATTTGGCAGAAATGTTAGGAAGAAATAGTAAGTAGGAGCATTAGGTAAAAGTCAGTAGGAAAATTAGGGATAAGCCTCTGCAAACACTGCACTAGACTTGCCCTCTATCAGTGGTCTCTTAAGAGTGAGGCACTAAAGGCTATGAAGCAGCACTGGAGTTTAACAGTTATCAAGACTCTAATGCTATGCCCCCCCTCCCCCTGAGGGAGTTCCAGTTCAGAGCAGACATCAGAGATACAAGTTTAACCTGAACTTAATTTTCCTCTTCTCTATTATTACTAAACATTGATAAACAATCTTTTTATTGAAAGGATGGGAACACATAACATCATTGAATTCATTAACAACACAGTTGCCCCCTTTTCAAGAAATTCAACGACAATAACATCCAATGAAGCTGTCTTTGCCACATTCCATCTTAAGCAAGGATTTCACCACCTCTTCTTTCTTCACCAAACCACTTTCCATGACTCTCTCACTTTATAATTCCCTAACCTAAAACCCTACACCAGCCATCCTTTCATCAGTCACATTCAACAGTCCTTCAATATGTATATTCTTCATACATGAACTGACATTTTCCACATTAGCGAGGTAGTGCCAGGAGAAAGGTGAAGAAAGGCTACATCTGCTCACAAGGTTTGAACATATGGAGAGAATGAGTATGGAAAAGCTGAAAGAAAGGAGGATATTTGTCAGGAGTGGAGGGAGCAAAGAGACTGAGGAGACCAAACTAAGATGTGGAAAGATGGAGTGACAAAGATTTTGAGCAATCTGGGCCTGAACATGCAGAAGGGTGAAAGGCATGCAATGGGACAGGGTAAATTGGAATGATGTGGCATACTGGGGTCGGTGTGCTATCAATGAACCAAACCAGGGCATGGAAAGGTCTGTTGAGCCAGGTTATGGATAGGGAGCTGTGGTTTCAGTACATTACAGATGACAGCTAGAGAATGGATGTGAGCGGGTGTGGACCTTCTTCATCTGTTCCTGGTGCTACTTGCTAGTGCAGGCAACGGCAATCAAGTATGAGAAAAATATGTGTATATATTTGCACAAAGGTAATATTATTGCTCCTGTCCAGTAATCTGGCACCCTCTCACTTTTCCATGAACATACACTTATTTTGAGCATCTATTTTGCTGCCACATTACCACTATTCAACAATTCTGTTGTTATCCCACCATCCAACCCACTTGGGTTTTTTGTAACCTATCAAGACTTCATTTTATTAACATTCAGTTAAAGAAATCTTTAGCTTCCTTCCCAGAATTAAGCATATCACAATAAAGACTGCAAAGACAAAGGTAATACAGGTACAGTTCTATTCACATATCTAATAATTTTGAATTTACAGAAAACAAATATGTAATGTTGTCTAGATTATATTATGATTCTGAGTAAAATTACTCACAGCATAATGATTATGAAATGCTAGTTCATACTGCTTCTGTATTCGTGATGACATCATGATATCATCCTGTAAGAGAGAACAGCTGTTGTAATAAGGCAACAAATGTTTTATTAATCTAAGCATAAAGCAGTTAAATTTGCTATTTATCAAAACCCTTCATTCATTTACTTACTTATGTATATGTAGTGACTTAAAATGTCAATTTAGTAACATACGAGAACTTAAATTCAGGACTTTAAGAAGTAACTAGTGATTACCTTTCTAATGTTTTTTTATGTAATTGAAGTTTAATCAGTGACTTCATTTATCGTCTAACTCAACATAATTATATTCTGCTCTCCTATTACCATATTTTCTGCATTCTCCCAGTATCAGCCAAGACTGCCACACTTGTGGGAAGTACACTAATTCCTTCCACTTAGATACAGCTTTGAGTCTTAGGTTAAATGACTTCATCACTAGTACGATACCTTAACCATTATGCATTGTTCTTGGAAATGTAAAATGACCACAAGCAGTGTTTTCTTTTTTTTTTTATACATATTCGCTATTTCCTGCATTAGCGAGGTAACGTTAAGAACAGAGGACTGAGCCTTAGAGAGAAAATCCTCCCTTGGCCCCCTTCTCTGTTCCTTCTTTTGGAAAAATAAAAAAACAGGAGGGAAAGATTTCCAGCCCCCTGCTCCCTCCCCTTTTAGTCGCCTTTTACAACACGCAGGGATTACATGGGAAGTATTCTTTCTCCCCTATCCCCAGTGTATTTCCAGTATTAAAATATAAAACAACCAGGGTTTAGAATGAAGTTTGCATAAACTCTTCTATTCTAAACACGAACAAAATTATCACACCTGGATAGACAGATATACAATTTTAGCTCATTTCTCTTTATGTGTTCTTATAAGCCTAAAAGAAGAAAAATATCTAAGGTCTAAAATAGATACTGCATAAACTACCCTACACTAAATAAGTGACCTGTTTTTATATCTTAGTAGAACTTCCCAATTCAAAGTTCTTTCCTACATGTTCCTGAGAAAAAAGTGGTATATGTATAGATTTAAGGATAGCATACGAAACAGCAAATCTATCTTTCTATTATCTGTCTCCATCAATTTTTCTAGAGAGTGAGTCAAATGTATACAGCCTCTCAGAACACTCATATTCAATGTATTCAACTTATGTACAGTATGATAAAAGTGAACAATGCTTTAACACAAATATAAGTGCATAGAAATTAAGTTTTCTAATACATAGAGAATGATTCACTTCTTTACACTCTGCATAAAATGAAAGTACATCTGACTGTTCTTTTTGCACACAGTCAGTCTCTTCTAAAATATAATTTTCTCTTCCAAAAATGTCTTTTCCTTTAGAAAACATTTTCTTATGAAATTAAAAAGTAAATTCCTATCATTTAAACCAAATTAGAAAATTAAAAATCTCCTATATGCAGTGTAATTCATTAAAACTGCAGAAGTTAACACTATGGAAACACCTCTGACATTGCCTTGTTTATCTAAGGTGATAAGTCACCCTCTGAGAGAGGATGCTTAACTTAATATGGGACCTAAGTATGACAATCTTGGTACTGATCCGGTCTCAAGTGACGAATGCACAGGCTTACTACTGCATCATGAGTCTGATTGAGAAAATTCATGACCAATATGTATGATCTGAGTAATGAGGTGTAATGTCTACAGTAAGATTATCATATCACACTTAAAAATGTGCACTGCTGAAGCCTTAACTAAACATCACGAAACACTTGACCTTTGTGATTTTAGCAATGAAGTTTTTTTAAGTGTCTACTAAGCTGTCATCTGTTTTATATAAGAACTTGGCTCATCATCATCAGTGCTGCAAAACTAAGCTGTCATCTGTTTTATATAAGAACTTGGCTCATCATCATCAGTGCTGCAAAAACCTATCAAGAACCCTGAAATGCATTCAGGTACATACATACATACTTTTCTAAATGTGTTTACTGACTTCACCAGCAAACGGTTACACTGCAAGTGAGAAGTCACCTTCAGTGACGCTAGATCATCCATAAATGTATAGAAATACAGTCCAATCAAGGACTTCCTCTTTCCAAAGGCATCCATCACTTCCCTATTTCAGTGTGGAATGTAGCCTGGAAGCTGCAGGATCTCCTTAATTAGGGTCCTGGGGTTGCATAAAAAAATAATACTTTCTAAACAGCTTACAGACTTCTGTGAATGAGATAACTAATACAAAATTTTACTTTTCAGTAATGCCAATAATGATAATATTCATATACTTTCATAATTCTCATAGTTATGTGTGCACATGTATTTCAATAAATGTGCAAGCTACCCTACATACAGAGTGACAGATAAGTAGAGAGCCAAAAAGAAGTCAATTACATCACTTTCTTTCCTATGGGAAAAAATTATCATAATTAATGCAATTTACAGCTTACAGAAAAGTATGAGGCATTTGATAATCTAAAGGCTTCTATCTAAATGTATATCCATGCCTACTTCATCAATGCAAATTAAGCTAATGTTTTCACCCACCTTTTTTCTTTGTAATTTTGATATGGTTTGTATTCCTTAGGATAGTTAATGTATCTTATTCAAATGCTGTGAATCTGACTGAATATGTTTATCAAAAGTTAGTCTACAAAGTGTCAACCTGAGCAGGGTATTCAATAGCTTGTATGGGGTTAAAGTACTAAAATAACAACAATCAAGAATAACTTACTGAATCGAGAAAACACAGAAACTTGCCATGGCTTTGCTCAATAGCCTTATTCTTTGCATATCCAACTGGGAAGGAAAAATACAGCTCATCAGAAATACATGTGATAACATCATTAAAGATGGAGAGACAGTCATAGCATAAGTAAATACAACAGAAACAAAAGTGATATGCTGAACTGGTTTTTGTTATGTTGGAAAGATTGGTAGTGGAAACAGGCACATGCATATATTCACCTACTTAAGGTTATACCACACGTGGAAAGTAAACTTCGGTGAGGCTGTATCATCTTCAGCTGATGTAAACAGCCCAGTTTCATTGAGGAACTGAAGAACTACAATAAGAAGTAGGGAAATGATGCACACTGAAGGAGTCCATCATTTCCCTGCTTGCTTCTTAATATAGCTCAGCCTCGAAGATGCAGGGACCTCATACAAGAGATCCTGGCTTAATATACAATAATGATGATATATACATATATGTATTCTTTTTTATGCATATTCACGACTTCCCGAATTAGCAAGGTAGCATCAAGAATAGAGGACTGAGCCTTAGAAAGAAACACATGAAGAAATGACCTCATTCACTCACATCCACACATATAATGCACTGAAAATATAGCATCCTAAATGCAACTAAGCCACACAGACCTTTCCGTGGTTTCCTCTGACCACTTCATATGCTTACATATATTTATGTATATACATATTTACCATATGTGACAATGGATATCACATACAATATGAGTAAAATTCACTCCCCATATAACAAACATCCAAACAAAGGTCATAAAAAACTTCATTTGCGGGCATTGTATATGTATGTGTGTGTGTGTGTATACCAGTGCCTCTGAGAGGGGGGGTGCAGGGGGTACATTGTACCCGGGTCCAGGGTTCAAAAAAGGGAGCCCAGGAATTTCTTGGGATCTCAGAAAATGCTGAAAATCAACACAGCACTCCATTCCACCCCACTCTCATCTGCCTTACAGCTCAGGGCATAAAACCATAGTGGATAAAAATAGGATGACTGATGGAGAAGGGAAGGGATCCCCAAAAAAACTGTACCCCCTGATAGAATTAAAAAACAGTGATTACTCAACAAAGCTAATAAAAGCAACATATTTTTACAGAACTATTATCTCAAAAATTAAAAATCAAAACGTAAGAGATATATAAAACCTACAAACAATCTGTATATTCCTAAATTACTCAGGTACTATAGCATACATAAATGAGGATGATTAAAATCAAGTTTATTAGCAAGATGAATGAGATCATTTTTGGTTAAACAGGTGAAAGCCAGATGTGAGCTTTGGAGGTGTACTATAGTGTATTTAATAAAAAATTAACATGCACTATTTAGCATCTTATATGAATAGCATATATTTCAAAGTTAAAATCCATAATCATATCAAAAGCACAGTGAATATCTCATACCCCCTTTAGGATTAACGTTGTCCTCCTTCAAAATAGTGACAATATATCCATGATTTTCAAGTTTTACAGACCACTTTTGGACAATGTCCTCAGATGTGTCTGTACATGAGTCCAAGAATATTGACACTTCCACTGTCAGGGTGTGCTGCTGCTCCAATACAGATGCCAGGCATTGGTCAAGCCATAACCCAGCATTGTGAACTGGGATAATGATAGACTGAAACACATGACATACCATATCAATGGTTGAAAGATCATAGTACATTGCATTAACATATGGTAGTAACTATTACAAAAGCTAATGTTAAAGTATTGAGGATAATAAATATATAGAACCTATATAAAAAAATGAAAATTATCTCTTACAGCTAAAAGTAAAGTTTTATGCTAAAATAACATATTTTCAATTTCCATAGATAATACAGTATTTCCTGTAAATCAGTTTTTTGGGAGAAAAGTTGATGACAAAAATCTTTACTTCCTTCTCATTACTAAAGATTCAAAAGAAGTGCACACAGTAAACTATGAATAATCACTATCTTCTGCACATGAATTTCCTCTAGCCTTCTCTTGGCAGTTTATGTATTCTACCCTGATTTCATAATATTCACCTGAAAGATTTCATACATTTCATGATTTTCAATTAGTCATTCCTGTTTCATCTTTATGCATTCTGTTCATTATTTTATGCAGTATCATTCATATCTTAGCCAGTATAGTCATACAGGAAATAAAATTTTACATATTTCTCAGTACCTTAAACTGTTACTTACAACATCAATATCATTCATCACTTCTTCAATGGGCAGTGTAGTCTAACCTCTCCTGAAACAAATGAATATGAACTAAATTATTCACAACATTTTTTATTGACGTTAATAGTAATAAGGTATATTTCATCATTTAAATACATTCTTCACAGCATTAAGGAACACTTCTTCATTTACCTACATTATCCAGAGCTAACAAAAGATTTAAACATTTAATCATACTATCCACATATGATAAGGAATATTTCACTATCCAATTATATTATCCACAGATAATTAGGGATACTTCATCAGTTAATTACCCGATACGGAATACATCATTATTCACTTACATTATCCATAACTCAAAGACAATAAACGGCAAGAAAATTTATTCATAATAAGCACTAAATGAATAATAGATATATCAGGGAAGAACTTCATACATTTGAATTTGGCGCTACAAGACCGCACCGCCATCTTGGCTATTGGACGGTTCCTTTCGGAATAGACGGACAGTGCTACTTGTGACTCTTCCTATTTCTCGGCCTCCTGTGATGTTTTACCCAGTAATTCAGGCACATAATATACATTATTCATGTAAGTACACGTTCTTCTTGTTAATATATAATTTACTGCAGAAGAACCGTGAACAAGGTACATGGTCCTAGATGTTCACCCCGGGTTGTCTTGTTTACATATGACTATAACACAAACTGACCTTGAATATCCCTCCATTATTATGCACTGATTCTGCCGTTGATAACTTGTATGCCCTAGTCTTTAATACCTCGGGTCCAACCGTGGAAATAACAATGCACAAGAGTATTAGTAATAACCAAAGAGGTTAATTTACGGCATCCTTTCCCATACTGTTGTTGGGCCGGACTGATGCAAAAGTTCTTTTATTACACGATTACTACATTGTCCAGAATACTGCACTACTGTAATGGAAATGCCCTGTTATTTCGTATTTCGACCATTTTTAACAGTACAAGTAGCGGATGTATCTTGACTGGAAATATACTATGGATAACGATTAAATTGATTCTTTCTAGAACTTTGTAGAATGATTATCAAGTCGATCACGATTAAAAAATCAGGCATTTGTTCCTCAAAAGACTTAATTTAGCCCGAAATATACCTAACAATAATGAGGACTTTATCTTGGTCGAGAGCTGGCATATTACTAAAATAAAGGGTAGTAAGAAAGGGAAATAATCTGGGATAAATAATACCTGTGTTCCAACATAAAAGAGTTATGTTTGTTAAGAGCCTACTTTATTTATATCCTAACAACACAGTACTGTACCATATGAGAGCTGCCGTATAGTTTGTCTTCCCATATCATAAAGACAGATATATTCATTAGTAGTAGCTCTTGAATGCTACTGCAATGTATGACATGTTAGAATTGTGTCTTTTTATGTTAACCTATTCTCTCTTGAAATAATGGTGTCATTTATTGGGAAATACATTAATCCAAGTTTCTGAGTACTGCTAATCCCAGATTACATTCTACTGAATGTTAAATTCTTACTTAGGTAGAATGCAGGATTTGTATAAAGAGAATAAGGTGTTCCCAATTATCACAATGTTTATAGACAGATAACAAACCCTTTTGGGTACAGCAACTACCCAGTTTTTTTTTTTTTTTTTTTTTTGCTTGTGGAGGTAAATATAGCATATATGATGATCAACCAGACCTTAAAATATCTTGATTAAATTGTCTGTAATTTCATTTTGAGTACTGTGTTACATGGGCATACTTAAAATGAAGGCTTGCATGCATATATATATATATATTTTTTAGAACTATATAAGGCCATATCAAAATTTGCTCGACATGAATCTTCATCTGCTGAATGCATTTATCTTTACATATGAATATATTATTAATATACAATTACTTATAATTGTCACATAAAACCTCTAATTTGATTTTACTTCTAAGTCAAAAAGTGCAAATGGCAAAATCAGACTTTAACACAGTGCCCTGTTGTTCACATAGGCCATTTAAATTTTCATATAAGAAATATTATTATCAGTAATTTAATATTAATCATATATTCATTCATATGTAGAGAGAAATGCATTCAGCAGATAAGATTCATGAGGAGCAAATTTTGATATGTTCTCACATACTTCTAAAGGGAGGGAGCAGGGGGGGGTTGGGCTGGAAATCCTCCCCTCCTGTTTTTACTTTTCCAAAAGAAGGAACAGAGAAGGGGGCCAAGGTAGCGTTAAGAACAGAGGACTGAACCTTACAGGGAAAATCCTCACTTGGCCGCCTTCCCTGTTCCTTCTTTTGGAAAAGTAAAAACAGGAGGGGAGGATTTCCAGCCCCCTGCTTCCTCTCCTTTTAGTTGCCTTTTACAACATGCAGGGAGTACATGGGAAGTATTCTTTCTCCCCTATTCCCAGGGAACGTATATATATATATATATATATATATATATATATATATATATATATATATATATATATATATATTTTTTTTTTTT
>JAYMFT010385583.1:0-20153 GCA_038088735.1 Panulirus argus | reverse complement strand
TATATATATATATATATATATAATATTCATATGGTTATATCAAAATCCAGTGTCTCAGCTTATCGACAGATATGATTATCCTCTATCAGATAATCATCTTCATAAATTACAGTTAGTATCATATCTGTAAACGTGTATGTCTAATAAACATAATGTTTGACAAAGCTTATATGATTGTTTAAAGAAAAAAAGATGTGCAGTAATATTAAGATTTATTCAAAACTAAAGACTAACTTAGTTGACCCAAAAGATTAGTTTAACCAGCCTATAGTTGTAGAGTGTAAAATAGGTAAAAGACAAATGCCTCGTCTTCTTTTTAGTGAAAAGGTAACAGGGAAGATAGGTACCATCAGAACGAAGAAGAAATAGAAAAAAAATAGATCAAGAGAAGGACTGTGGGGCAATTGGTGTGGACATATATAAAGTTCAATAAACTTCATATCACTATGTGAAATAGTATAAAGCTAATGGGACACTTGGCGTCACGTCTAGGAGGGTTGATAACGAGAAGGTAAAGATAATATTACAGCTATACTTAGCACAGTAGTCAGACCTCAGATTATGCCGTTCCTCTTTGGTCACCACATTATGAGCTGGATGTATGCTCTTTATCTGAGAAGGATGATAGAATCAGTTCCATGTAATGTAAACCTCCCATATGAAAAGAAATCAAAGAAAGCGTAGATCGGCATTCTCGGAAAAGAAGATTAAAGTGGGTTGTTGGACTCCTCCTCCGGCATGAGGCCACATCGCCCGTGAAAAGTCAGCTTTAGCAAGGAGCTATAATCGGGAGCACATTCTCGTCGAATAACTACTCACTCCAAAGGAGGCCATCACTTCCCTTCTGCTGGAATAGGGATACATAATGGGAGCGTATATAAAGTACAAAAAGTAGTAACCTAAGAAAGAGCTTGTGACTTAAATTAATATCAGAAAAATTTTAGAGTCAGAGAAGAGGTATGTAAATGTTTTTATGGAAACAGAATAATTGAAGAATGGAACTTTGCTGAATGAGGTCAAAAACAAGTACAAATTAGCAACTTTGAAACATAGGCAAGAAAAACACATAATTAATGATGGCTGGGTGTAAATACGACCGCTTCATGTAGGCCAGCAAACCTTCCGTAGTTTCTGTTATGATCTTATGATCAGGAAACCAAGATAAAATTGCGTATCAGGCGTGTGTAGCATGAGCTATGGAAAGGAAGGGTCCTAGACTTCGGTTTCTGGATAAGTAGAGAAGAGTTCAGTATTTGGAAGTCCTGTCTATACTAAACTACAGTTGCGGATGCAAGGTGAATCGCATATTCATTTTGCAAATGACCGTAACTTTCACATGCTATGTTTAATAAACACACGCACGTACATACACACGCAAACAAGAACATACACATTATATGGATTCACCCTGAGCTTAGCTGTATATATTGATCGATTGTATTAATAAGAGGCGAAGCTGTTTATTGTCAAAGAGTAGAAGCGCCTTAGATTTATCATCAGCGATATATGCGCTTGTCGTGAGAACTTCATCTCTAGTGTGCAGAAAGATCAGCAAGGAAGAACTGTTTGTTACTGAAGGCTCAGCCAATTTCGACAGCATTTGGGGTTCACAAGACTTACCCGGCGAAGGACGAAAATGAGATACTGCTTGTGGATGATCCGCCAACCGGGCCAGTCCCAGCAGACGACCCACCTCTGGTTGAGGAGCTACCACCAGGACCAGGCTTGGTATAGGAACTAGCACCAAAGCTTGTCTTTGTAGAGGTGCTAGCACCGAAGCCAGGTCTGGTAGAGGGGATAGTGCTGTGACTGGAAGACCTGACGCTATGAGTTGCTCCGGCAGAGACACTACCGCCGTGGGCAGCCCCAGCTCTAGGGACACCCCCTCCAGAGGAGGCGCTAGTGTAACCCCCACTGGATTGGAAGGAGGACCCCTGCACTCCGCCTGCTGCCTTCACGTCGGACGGTGAACCAAACCTGAAGAGAAATAATGTGTTACTTACACCACGCTTAATGAAAACACTTTTTGATAATAGACTGATGTAGCTATCTACTTATGTAGTTATTTACACCATTTTTCGTCTGATTGCAAAATTATTTGTATGAAGTCTGAACCTTATTTCATATTTACTATGGTGAACAGTCTGTATTGTCTTTATGATGGAAACCTTCTTGGATTGGTTGACATATTGGTTAATGTGTATATTATGAGCAACATCTGAGAAGAATATTGTTCTGTCCTTCAAGTTGAGAGTCATGTATTAGTTGGCACAGAGTATGTGAATAACTAGGCAAACAGAGAGACTCACCCAGCGAAAAAGGCCTGTGTTCCTCCTGTCGGCAGCGAGGCGACGAAGTAGCTTCCCGCCGGTCCGCGCTTGGAGGCCCACTCATCCTTGTCACAGTCGCAGTCCGCATCCGGTGTGGCGTGGTCGCTCAGTTTAGCGGCGTTCGTCAGCCCTATCGCCAGACAGGCCGCTGCCACCGCTACCACCACGCGCACTGCCAGAACACTTGGTGTTAGTGTCTGCAGGGCATACATCCCAACCCGCCCTCCCTTTGGTCTCGCGTCCCATCCGAGGAGTAAACACCCACAGAGGTTAGCCTCTCCTGTGGTAACGCGTTCGTAAATGTTGCCTCCCCTTTCATTCCTTTACCCCGGCAGTTAGCTCATATCAACTCTGGAGGCTAAGATTACGAAATCTAATCTCTAAAGCACGACGGCACAGCCTCTGAGCAAAAAGTAAGAACCGGCCCTTAAGCATGACGGTCCGACCCTTGGCACGAAGGTGAAACTCATGAGCATGACTGTACAACTCTTGGGGGTAACAGTTTGATGTCTGACCTGAGCCTTGACGGTCAGGTCAAAGCTCATGCCATCATATCCAAGGATTGTACCGTCATGCTCAAAGGTTGCATTGTCATAACGAAGGGGTTAAGATGTGCTCTGACACCCTTTTCCCTGTTCTTTTTCAGTTCTGCCTCAGGCATGCAGTGTCGCAATGAATACTCCATTAGCAAGAGGAAAATGATGCTGGGGATGAGCGGTCTCATTGTTAGATTAACAAGTTCCTCCGTTTGTTTCTACAGACATCCGAGGAGTCAAACAGAGAGCAGTATGATATTTGCCTTTTCCTGTTCATGTTTATTTGACCTGGAATATCCTAGTCCTAACGCACACTCAAATAGTCAAATAGGAAGATTCTGTCCAACCTTTCGGGTAAATGCATAACTTAGCTGATTTTTATATTTTACCATTACTGGAATATTTAGTATCTCTGCTCTTTATGAAACCTTTGAAAGCCTATTGTCTTTCTATGTTAACAACTGTTCCTTTGATAGTATTTTTCGGTCAAGTTCATATTCTTGGTCAGATTGCTGTAATCATCTTCCATGGTACTTCTAAAGTAACCTTACCATCTTTTCACCACTGATACACGAACCTGTTTTTGGCAGTACTGAGATATCTACTCAGTACCAGCAACACTGCTACGTTCACCTATTCCTGGCAACACAAATATACTCACTTATCTCAGGTAAAGCTCTGGTAGCCATCTATCCGTGTAACCTTCCCCTTATCCTCGACAGCAATGATATGCTTATCCGTCGTGGATGATGGTCTTGTACATGTCCAACTTCCTAACATGCTACAAATATACCTATGAAGCAACTGTGGTTTTGCCATCACACTATGACAGGCTGCTATACTCAGCTATTGTTCTTTTTAACAGTATAATCTTTGGCTATAATCTGATTTACACATCAATTTTTGTATGATGTACTTCATCCCCAGCAAAATATTTTCAGTCTATGTCCTGGAACACCCACCAAATCTGCCATTACGCTGGCGCTCCTCGCCCAGTAACAGGACCCATAAGTCACTCAAACAAAAGCTACCTTTGTCCCAGATAGATGCCTTCCTTCCCTCCCACTCCAGACTAGACGAGTCATCGTCGTCTTCCCGGAACCTTAATACAAAATAACTGGTTGACTCACTGATGGCAAGTTTGTACGACGATCCCTCTTGCTGTCAGTTAAAGCCCCTGCGGCATGAGATCTTCCGATGAACTGTGTCGGACACCTCCATGCTTGTCCTTATATATACTCTGCAGCCTTGCCTGGGTGCCTCGGGCTGTGTCAGGACGCAGGACTCCTGCTCATCCCGGCACCCAGTGGGAGGCGCTACGGCACGTCCACCCCCCCCCCTCCACCCCCATCCCCAGGACCGGGTTTCTAACCTTTGTTTACTTTTTTCAATTGATTTAATTTTGACAAATCGTCCAGCAAACGGGTACGTTTGGAGGTATGATATATTGACGATATAAGATGTTTGTTCTGTGTGGAGCAGGTGGTGGTAGCGCGTTGGTGATGACATAAAGGATGTACTGGTGACAGAGGAAGCCTCCTCCTCCTCCTCCCCCTCCTCTCCCCACCATCCCCCTGCCGCTCCCAGACCCCCTCGCGTGTGATAGACGACCAAGGTCTTCATGCACGTCTTGCCTGTTTTTTTCTAGATATCGTGAACACGACGGTACGACTCTTTGAGCACGAAGGTACGATTCCAGACAACGATGGTATACCCACTGGATATGGTGATATGCCCTTTGACCCGACCCTTAACGGTCAGGTCACAGGCTAAGCCTTAGTCCCCAAGGGTCGTCACGTCATCTCATCAGTTGCTCCGACGTGATCAAAATATTTTTGCTGTCGTGACGCCGTGTTCAAGTGGTCAGTATAGCCAAATCATTTTTTTTACTTTAGGTGAGATCAGCGAGTCATGAGTTTGGCAATTGTCATATAACTTACAGAATCATTCTTAGCGATAAGATTCTCGACATTTTTTTGTTATAATGTTCTACTTGTTGTAGATAATACGCAGGTCACAAGTATGCTTAAACATGTGAAATAAAAGACAGTTCAATATGTGTTCCTTCTAATTCTTTATTATGTTTCTATGGGAAAACTATTCTTATTATACCATAACCAAAAACACTTTTTTCAACAAAACTAATACATATAAAATGTAACTAGTCTCCGACAGGCTGCATTTTAGAAATCATAAATACTTTCTTCTCATCAGGTGCGAGCTGTCTCATTTTCAGTAATGCTGAATTCATGTTTCCTTTCGGATAAAAATTTTTGGCAAATGATTACTTTCTGTGATAAACCTTTTGCATATATGAGGTTCATTTGTGGCTATTGAATGTTTTCATGTATCATAGTTTTATAAATCTTGAAATAGAAAACACAATATATATATATATATATATATTCTTTCTAAAAATGTCAAGATTTGACAAGAAACTTTGTTGAGAGAATGATATGTATATGAGATTATTGCCAATGCTAAAGACTTAAATTTCGTATATAACTATAATGACAATCAGAGAGAAAAAGAATATTAGCCAACAAGGAAGAAGCATCCTACCCACCCTGTGGACGGCGGCGCAAAAGAGGATACATGTGCAGTAAGAGACCAGGGACTGGGCCACAGTAATTCAGTTATATAATAAGTTACGTGTTGAGTGAACCACTGATTGTAGACAAAGTCAGGATACTTCTCAAGTATCTGGGGGAAAAAGAAATAATTGTTTTTAGTATTTTTTTTCTTATGTTCTTTTAGGATATAGTGGGACTCAAGATCCGACAACTGAGTATTTGATGAACTTGTCGAGTTAGCGTTGGTGAGGCACTTTTCACTAGGCTGAACGTACATGTCACAAAATTGGACGTCTTGAAGAGTGTTTCTTTAAGGATAAGGTTAGAACAGGTCTTCTGGCCTTGGGTGTGTGTTGCACATATCCAATAGCAAATATTTACGAGGGAGTCTCAACTTCAAATTATGTAAGAAAGAATTATGTAATCTAAATGAAATTAAAGAGTGATTCTTGTGCATCAGTGATTTTAGAATGCTATGGATCGTAACTGTGTTAACTAAGTAACATGAAAGTAATTTCTAATCTTGCTAGTGTTGTTACGCGTTACTGACACTTGAAAAACTAGTGTAACATTGCTGGTGCTAAAACCAAAATCAATAATCAGAAGAATAATAAAGTTTTGTTGGATGAACTACAGCCAAGTGCTGAAATATTCAAAGTAAATGCACACAATATAGAAGATGGAACTATGAAAAGGGTTAAGGTTAAACAATTTTTACAGAGACAATGGGGTGGAAATCTGCTGCTTATTGATGATACTGGATGTACATGAGTTGAGGCTGTTCTTGTTGTGGTCTGTACGAGCTTTTGCGGTTTTGGTGCCGAACTGCAACTAGGGAACGAGGGATCTAGGGAAAAAAGGAAGTTGTTGGCGATAGTAACACAACACTTCTTGCCAAGAAGTTTAAGAAGAATTGAAGATGATCTTGCAAGCTCGTTTCTGTAATTTTTCCATTTGCCTCTCTTGTATGGTGGACAGGGAAGGTTTAGATATTTTTATGAGTACGGAAAGTTGTAAAGATGCTCTTGAGTTCAGGCTCATAGAGTCCAAGTCCTTTCATTTTAAGAAGAATGTAGAAGCGATATCTGAGAGACCTGATGGTGGTAGTGACGTGTTTCCTTCCGATAAGTTTATTGGTTTATGTAATAAAGAGAAGCTTAGTGGGATGAACAGCCTGAAAGACGGTGGAACCTGGAAAGACTCTTCTGGATGAATTAGGGTGGAAGGGAGGCTGGTGTGCATCGCTAAGATTTGATACACTATGTCTGGTGGTGATATGGTCCTGAAGACACTTAATGGTGTTCTAGAGGTTTATGAATTAGGAAAAGCTATTGTCAACGCGGACACCAATGGTAGAATCGTCAGATGTCTTCCACGAACCATTTGCATCCAGCAAGGCATCATTTATAAGGTTGAGGAAGTACAGGGTTTCATCTTCATGTCCTAGGTGATGAAATGGAAGATGGAGATGGTCCTTTGGAAATATACTTTCATACAACGCTAAGTGAGGAAGTCTGCAATCCATGGGATAGGACTTCTTTTCAGTCCAAGGTTGATGGCTTTTTCTTTTCGGTGATTATGTTATGGTTCGCTAAGTCGAAAACCTTGGTGAAGACAACGAAGGTTGTCTTACATCTTTAAGTTGCGAGGGACGAAATCTAGGATTCTAAAAAGGCAGAGGGTCGTAGACAAGTTCGTGTTACCAAATTTCAGAAGGTCTGTGGAGAGTACAGTGTCTGAAATGCTGAAGATAACGTTGTTCCCACCACTACTCTTCCTCTTCTGTTCCTCCAACTGCTACTGCTGTTGCTGCCACTACTACCACCGCTGCTGCTATCATGACCTCTGTTTCCACTATTACTACTACTTCTGCTACTAATATTGCTACTACTAACTGATCTACAACAGCTGCAACTACTACTACCACTGCTACCACTACTACTACTTCAACTACTTTTAATAACAGAGGGAGGGAGTGGGGAGGATCAAGGATCTCTTCAAGAGTGGTGGAGGGATCGTGGTGGGATATCTGTTGGTGGTGGAGGGAGGGATGGAGAGGCTGGAGCAGGTCAAGGTCGAGGGTGGTGGCAGCAACGGCGGGCGGCGTGAGGGTCGTGACGCCTCTCCCACGCTAAGCGCGGTGCGGCCGGTAGTACCGGTTTACCAGCGGGACGCAGTGATAGCAGCAGGAAGCTGGCTGTGCTGGGAGCTTCTTCTTTCACACCTGTCTTTCCTCAGAGTTTCTTATAATCACTAAATGTTTTATGATTTTCATATAACGAAGTCTATTACCCTTATTAAAATTCCTGGTAATTTCTCTTACCAAAGATTCTATTTGTGTTTTTGTTCAGGTTTTCTGTGTGGTGTTACAGAGTAACGGACTTGCTTTGGCTAGACTGTGGTAATGAAGTACATCTTAAAAGTAAACTGTTGAATTCTTTGAACAGTTACAGGCCATAACGAAAATATTAAAAGGCATAAAATAATATTTGCTTTCCCAAGCCTTTGGAAAACATGTTACCATACTGTGGCCTTGAGAATTTCGAGACTTAAACAATGCAGGGAACTAAAATATTACGTCGTGACCTATCCAATCCAAGCCCCAAAATGTGACGATGCATGTGATACGACCCGGAACGGGCCCCAGGCCCTTCCAAATTATTTAGTGTAGACTCTCGGTGTCACCCTGGACGATAAGCGAGGCAGGAAGGAACACTTCAGTATCATCGTCTAATACCCCAGCTATCGTCTCTGCGTCCCTCGTCGACTCAAGTCACTTATACATCCTGCTCCTCGTTTCAGGAACATTTACACGGTTTCCAATCTTTCCATACTTTCATCTGCCTTCCCCTACCTGGTCATCCTCCTCATCTATTGTACAAATGGGGCCTCTAGAAAAGGCGTAGAAAAGGGCACACAAGATCATTCGAAGTCTTACAAACAGTATTTGTTAAGACGTGGTCAAGACATTGATCTTCCCGATTCTCTAGCCATCACCTGGACCAAACGTTATGGTTCAGGATGAAGCTGTACGCCGTCTTCTCCACCGCCACTTCCTGCCACGTGAGAGTCATCGTCATCGGGTTTCAGTTCGGTACCACAGCGGACATCGAACCCTTCCTGGCTCGTATAGACCTCTACAAGAGCAGACCCATCCCAACCGTTGTGAACATTAGAATCAGATGACTAACAACTCCAGTAACTGTGTTAACACTATCTGCTTGATACCCTAGGCGCCACATCTTACAGTCCACCTGTAATACTTTATGTATTTTCTCTGTAGTTTCAGCCTTCTGATTCTTCTTTTTTGTTACGTCCAAGGCCAGACCATTATACCCAAGGGTCGTAATGTCGTAGCCAAGGGTCTCATTGTCGTGCTTAACAGTTGTACCGCCGTGTTTCAGGAAGGGAAAGGGAAAAGCCGTAACATCTTCAACGATACACAAAGGGTCGGTGTGTTTGGTAAATCGTAAGCGTCGTGATGGTTGGCTTGTGAATGAGGTACAAAAGCGACAACACCCATCACAGTGACTTATTTATCTGCCTTGTGCGGTGATACATTCATACTCTCAAGATTACATTGTTACAAGTTTTTTCTTGTACTTATTTTCCTGGAAGAACGAGGACATAATACTGCAAGTGTCTGGGGCTAGTTTGGTGCTAGTGTCAGGCGAGCTAAAGATGAGAGACAAAGAGAGGGGAAAAACTCTTAATCTCTTAAGCGCAACGGTACCATCTTTGTTTCACGACGATACAACCCTTAAGCTCGGTGATGCAGCCCTTGGGTATGATCGTCTGGCCTGTGACTTACCCTTCAGGGTCAGGTCAAAGGCCAGACCATTATACATACCTAAGGGCATTACCGTCATGCTCAAGGGCAGTGTCGTCGTGCTCAAGGGTGGTGCTGTCGTTCTCAAGCATCGTGCCGTCGTGCTCAAGATACGTCAGTGGATACTTCTGACCACTTTAGAAAATATTTCTGCACAAGATGTGTCTACTTGGGTTAGATTTGCTTTTACGACACTTGCGTGAGAATGAGAGTTGCATCGTCATGAATGGATGAAAAAGGGGCATTTTTATCTATCATTCTCTGCTTCTGATTAAAACGCAACTTTGAGACTGCAGGAGCCCCGTGACGGGGTCCCTGGTGTTGTATAACCAAGAATAAGAAAACGGGTTTTGGTACTGGGTCCCACAGAGAGAAGAGGGATTCAGTGTTCCTGAACAGCCACTGACTCCTTGCTACCAGACAGTGTGCTGGACCTGTGTGCCGATGCCTGAGGCAGGCCCCGGTAGCTAATGATGAAAAGACTTGCTGAATTATACTCTTTTCAGGCAACCTTTGTGACCTCTGACGGTCATACGCACGACTCTGGAGGGAATCATTAAGATGATATCTCAGTGTACACCGTCTCGCGTGCACTGCCAGTCCTGCAGAGCACGATCCTTCTTCGTTCGCGTCCTTCCCGAAGATCACGATGAATACGTAAAATCATAAAATACATTCAGATCATGCAATATATCTTGACTATTTTCAGTGAAACACAAAGAACCGGTCTTTGCAATAAAAGTGGATTGCAATCTCTCTGTGAGATAAGGTCTGACCAGCATCCTGGTGCAGATCCAACGCAACCCACCCATTTTTAGTTATTGTTTCAAAGTAAGTATTTGGCGTAGGAGCCGCAGCAGGCATGCTTATTGCAGCGGTTGTGTTGTCGTTGGGTGCAGGGCGTCCTGGCCTGAGAACCAAGGCTTTCCCGGCAGTCACATCGTGTCTTGGCCTCCCTCATCATCCTTCCTTCCCCTCGGTGTGACTCTGTAGGGAAGGACATGAAGGATTACCGAAGCGAATCATTTGGGCGTCCATTGGACATCCTTTGGATGGGCTCCATGGCTGGTGTGTGTGAGTGTGTGTGCTTTTGGGGGGATTAGCAGATGGACACGCTGAACGGCCACATCCTCCTTGGGATAGCTATCCCTCGGGCAAGGAGGCGGTGGGATGGTTGGTGTTTGTCCCCCACGAGACAAGGTGCGGCGCGGGAAGCATCCTGCACACATTCATACATACAGTCTTCCCTGAGTCACGCAGTCTCTGTTGCCATCGGTTCTAAACTTAAGCGAATTTATTTATTTTGTAATGATGCTCTTACAAGCAACAGTTTGTTGTCATAGGCACGATATCAGTTTTAGGCAATGAAATATACATATTGACTTAGATGCAGGAATAGAAAATCTACATCTAAACGAGCACCAGTGTCCAGGGAAGATGAAACACAATAATGAGATCGGTCCGTCTTCACGGATTCCTCAGTAGATGAAAGTGCAAATGAATTTATGGCGGATTTTATTGTTTAATCTAATACAGGTTTTGTCATTACGTGCCGAGTGATCGATGACGCTTGTGTCATTCTTATACTAGTGTTCTCATGCACCAGGATGTGGGCGCCGCCGTCACAGACTTTAAACACACAGGCGAGGTCAATTGGACGCCTGTCTGACCCATGACCCAGGGTCACTTTGAGAACATCCTTTTGTTTAAGAAAGGCTCAGACTTCGAGAATCTAGTGTGGGATGATCAGGCTTGGTGACCCCAAGTTTTGGGATCCTAAGTTTGGAAATCCCAGGCTTGGAGATTCTATTCTTGGAGATCCCAGGCTTAGCAATCCTAAAGTTGAAGACAACAGCCAGGGAGACCCCAGGCTTGGAGACCCAAAGCTGGAAGATCCCAGATTTGGAGACCCAAGTCTAGACGACTTCATGCTGAGAGGGTCCCAGGCTTATTCATTTCAGTGTACTGTTCACAGACTTAGAATAGATCTTCTCTTTAGAAACTTGGGTATAGATCGTTTCTGTAGGAACTTGGGTGTAATATTAAAGGTATAACAAAGTGCCTCCAACAATTACGTACAGTAATAGTAAAATGAAAAGTAATATTACTGCAAGGGAGGGTAGGGTATACAGCTATAAATGACGGCTTGCTAAGTTTGGCGGTCAGGGTTGCAGAGGCAAATGACTAGATGAATCGCAAGGAGGACCATCGACCGCGGTAGGCAGTAGCGAACCTAGAGGGAAGTAAAAGGGATGGAGAGATGAATGAGAGTGATGAGGAAAAGACTGAGTTTCGAGGGAATGGGGGCCGATGGGGAAGGTTAGGAGAAAGGAAGGGGGTTAGGAAGAGATAATAGGAAGAAGACTGTGAGGAAGGATTGTGATGGGTTGGAGAGAGTAGGGAAGGAAGGATGGAGAGTGGGGAAACAAACGGGAGGGTTAACAAGGATGGGGAGAGGAGTGAGCAGTTGAAGATGGGGGAAGATTTCCTCTTCTCACTACCCGTCGGCGGGACACCACAAGAAACTCCTCCTCTGCCCCATAATTACGCCTGGGAACTTACTCTTTTTTTCAAGCAATTGTCTGTAGCCAGGAGAGGACGTTGGGGTCCTGATGAATTATGTGTTTTTTCTTGACGATATACCTGGTACACTGGGGAAATTTCTTAACCTACTAGTGCTCTGTGTTCCAAAGACGCAGAGGTAGTAACCCAGACCAGTCAGGATGTGGTGAATACGAAGAGCTAAGGGCTACGGCCTCCAACAGCCTAGCTGAGCAGAATGGCAACACGGCAGATTGTTCTTAGACCAAACTGTTGGGGTAAAAGTACAACGGAACGATCGTTGGGATCCTCGTAGAGTAAGGCTGGGTAGAAATGTAACTGAAATTTTTAACAAGGACTATTGAATCTTGAGAGTACGAGGATATGAAGATAGGATTCAAATTCTATAGGGATTAGGAAGAGGAAAGTAATGATGCAATGAGATACTGGAATATACTGCTCTTACTGCCGAGAGACTTTGACCTGACTTTTAAGTGATTAGAAAATCCATTTTCAATTTATATTCCAGCTTCATGTCCTCGCATTCTTGAGTAGATTAGCATCTGTTGTTCTTGAAATCCTAAAGACACACTTGTCCTCGTTACAATGTTTTGCTCCTTTCTACACCACCTCTGGTTTCTTCAGTACAGGGTATTCTGGATACACTGTCAAGATTACTTTGTTGAAAGATTCCCTGTAAAAACTCCACAGCTTCGACACCCATTAACAGCCTTCAGTATTCTACTGCCCATGATTCTGAGTTTTCTTGTACAGGAACTCTATAGAGAATTTAGAAATCCATTGGTATTGATTAGGAGTTATTCATACTATTGCTGTTCACCAAAAGATATCTTCGTCACACACAATCAGGTCTTCTAGTGACCTCTTCTTAAACCATTAAATCTTCTGTTATCTGACTATCCCAAGGACACCCGTGTGCTTTAGGATATACCTTACACAAAACCTCTGTACAGGACCCACAGGAGAGTTACGTTACACCTTCCTATGCAACAAATAAAGCCTATTTATTGGCAGGCTACACAAATCGCACACAAATACACTAAGCCCTGCATCATTCTTGAGTTCATTTCCTGCAGGAACTCCTCTCCAACTTAGCAACTCAAGGGTGATATTAAAGGAGATATTTTTGCGATGTTACGCAGCTGGAAGAATCCGGTCTTCCCTCACTTAAGTATTTCTTTTTTTATCTGTCCTGTTTTGTGTGTGTGTGTGTGAGTGTGCGTGTGTGTGTGTGTGTGTGTGTGTGTGTGTAGTACGCGTGGGAACATTGCCAAGTTTGCTGCTTCCTCTTGGCATGATACACCACCGCTCCGTACTGCCTTCTGAAACAACACATATAATCTTAACACAACGTCAGTTATCACAGTTCGACGTAACTACCAGTGCGTGTAATAACTGTAGGTATAGCAGGATAGAATATTATTTATAGTTTCAGAAAACTGATGAGCAAACATGTCAATACACATTTGGAAGCAATACACATCTGGGTCAATATATATTCAAACAGCGTACCAGGACGACGAATTTTATTCCCGCACTAGACAGGAACAGTGTGTATATTTATACAGGGATTCACAGTCTTGAAAGAATTTTTTAAGTGTGCTGATAGGATTTCCCTGTCATATTTTCAAGTGGTAATTGTGATAATGCACCAAGTAGTTTTTCACAGTGATATGCAAGCCTCTCATCACGGCGCCTCCGGCAGCTGTATACCACAACTGCCTGGACAAGTTGGGTTTTTGTGTTCAGTAAAATGCCAATTTGACCACATACATCGTGTTATTTTGTTAGAGTTGGGTTTTTGATAGGCCTACGGTGCCTATTGCATGGTTATATACAGACATACACTCCATTGCTCCCGTCAGTCGGGAGGAAAGTGACGATGAAGGAGCAGCATACAGCACAGAGCAAGTATGCCAACACGGAAATTTATGTTTGAGATTGGCAGTGTTCCTGCCTCTTGTGTGGCTCATTTATGGTGAACAGGTTCCATTATCATTATTACTGTTATTATTATTATCATCATATCATTTTTGATACTATAGTTATTATCGTCATTTTCATTATCATTATTAATATAATTTTTTTCATTGAATGCTTCGGTCAAGGAGAAAGTCTTCGCTGAGGCCAAGCAGTAAATGAAATATACAGAAGGCTAAAGAGATGAGGATGTAAGGAGAAAAAATGATTTAAATGAGTGGTTCATTTTCACAGCGCTTGAGAGATTCCCTTCTAATATCTTCCTTCAGTGTATGTCCTCTTAGTGCTTCTAACTTCCCCCAGTTTTTCCTTCGTTTGAAGCGAGCTCTTGATGCCCTCCTTCCTTGCTGGACATCTTCCATCAGGGATCCAATTCATATACTTGTTGGCATATATATTTCCTGTTTTTAGCCCATGTTGCTCTGCAGACGATATGTTTAGTAACTGTAAACATTTTAAGAAAGACAGACTGACTGCGAAAATTGTTTGAAAAGCAAGGTAGAACTACCTTTAAGGGATATCAACATGATTAGCATAACACTGAAAGCCAAATGGGAATGCAGTAGACATAAATTTAGTTGCCAGGTAATTCATAGATGAATTGGGACTGTTTTATGCCATAGGTATCATTTTGAGGTGTGTATGCGGGAGCTTTATTGATATTCGGTACTTTAGTTTGGACCACAGGAAAACTGAAACTAATCCTGTGAAATTATTGATATAAATCACTGGAAAAAAGTAAGTTTCTCCTGCAGAGATGTGACTCAATTGTAATCCTTGCATGGGGAGATCCACATGTAGTTCATTATCAAATGTTCCTTCTTGTGTAACTGCCAGTGCAATACAAAGGCAGGTCCTCCCCATACTCTTATGTCGTTCTTCCCTGCATCCCTCGCCTCTGCCCAAACTTATAGGTCCAAGGTTGTTCCTTGCAAAACTCGTTGCTGCCACCTACAGGAAATCTTATCCCTGTTTTAACCTAAGTGCGACTCTTTAACTAACAGTTATATCTTATTATTTCTCTCGTACAGTTGATCTCTTGACGATCTTCTCGTCACTTATGAGAGCTCGTTTTTTTTCTTTTTTAACATAGAGGTCTTTGACTAGTCTCATATCATCAACAGAATCTCCAGGTTATCAGTAGAAAATCTTCTGTTGCAAAGGAAAATAAGATTTAGGTGAGTCTGTATAATCCAGCAGTTGAGGAAATGTGCTGAGATTACTCTCTCGAACCTTTCATTTTTACTGTGTAAGGACTTTCACTTACTTTGATCTATAATCATTAGGATTTTATTGTACATGTGCGCACAGTATGTAATTCTTTAAGGCAAAAAAGCAGGACGGTGCGACTCCTGAGCACGGCAGTACGACACTTGAGAACGACGATACGACACTTGGGTATCATGGATTTGTCTTGAATCTGACGCCTAAACGGCAAAATAAAGGTCGGACTCACAAACCCATGGGTCGTAGAGTCGTTTTCAAGATGTTAGACAAACACATGAACACGTGGGTATTATTCAGAGTGTAATGGGCATATGCAGCTTTCATTGTTGATATGTATACAACACAAAAGATTATAGATATCTTCATTAATAAACGAGTACATACATCTCATGCAACTAGCGCCATGTTGTAACAGATAATCAAAAATCTTTTTTTGTTTATGTGACTGGTTGTTATATATACTCCAGTACCTAAGATAAACCAAGTTTAATGCTGAATTCCTAGAATTCACTTGTTCACTATGGCAACTAATGAAGTATGCACAAAAAATCAGGTAAATTCCAGATAGCTATCGTATTCTGGTACATGATACTGATGAGGTTATGTTGAAGACATGAGATGGCGAATACTTCAGCCTATAACTTTGTATACGAAGCTTTAGGCTAGTCATTCTTGTCCCTGATGTGGATAATCCTGAAGGCAAAAGCCGCTTTGAATAGGTCCTCAGACACACCTCGGAAGAGATGACGTTTATGACTTAGAGCTATCAACTTCTGTAGTTTCAGTTGTCGTTAACTGAATCACCATCTTTCTTTAGGACTTCGGGCAAGTTGCCGTAAGTTTCGTCAAGAATCGGTTGCTGGGAGCTGAGGTGTCCTTACCATTGGATGGCGCCCTTGCAGACTTTCTCTTGAAGACAAGTGTCGTAACAACACTTGTCCTTCCAGGAACAAGACCCGTCGTTGTTGCAGGGCAGTGGAGGTCCGAGGCGAGTGTAAGGACATTGCGGACGAACAGGAGGACACCGGCCTGGATGAACTGGTCCAAGAAGAGGAGACAGTTAGAAGAAAGTCACATTGAAGGTAGGATATCTAGTAATATTATTACAAGTTATCAAAAACATATCAGACAACCAGGGTTAACTTGGCACTACAACTGATTCATGTTTGAAAGTTATTCCAGTCTAAGCACTGCTAAGGGTTGTAAGCCATTCCAGATCCAATTTCTAAGTTTTGTCAAAATCATTTTAGAATCAAGTGTTTTTACTACCGCTTTATTCAACACGCACAACGCTAGCAAAATAAGGAATATTTGACTGCACAATTTTGTTCTGACTGGAATGCAGGACACAAGAAGAAGAAAATCTCAGTTTCCACTCATACTATAACTGGAAAACATCGAAGAACAAGTGTTGTCCACGTGTTGTGATATCGGTTGGAAAACTGACGAGGATGTCTGGAAAAGTAAGACTTACCCTCTACTGGCCTGACGGTCTGATCAGGAGTGTCGCAGCAGCGGTACTTCCCGTTGCGGCCCCTGCAAAAGTACCTGCAAGAGCCTCCGTGGCCGCCCCCTCCCGACCCAGGTCCACCTGATCCGAATCCTCCAGAGCCGTATCCTCCAGAGCCGAGTCCTCCACCTGTTCCGAATCCTCCAGAGCCCTGTCCTCCAGAGCCGTATCCTCCACCTAATCCGAAACTTCCACCTGATCCGAATCCTCCACCTGATCCGAGACCTCCACCTGATCCGGATCCACCAGAGCCGTATCCTCCACCTGATCCGAGACCTCCACCTGATCCGAATCCACCAGAGCCGTGTCCTCCACCTGATCCGAAACCTCCACCTGATGCGAAACCTCCTCCATATCCACCTGAACCCAACCCAGCTGATGTGGAGCCACCTTGTCCACTGAAGCCAGCGGTAACAAATCCGTTGGCTGAAACGCCCCCGGCGATTTGCCTGAGAAAAGAAAATGGCCGTCATTAATTACGGTAGTCTGGAAGAGCCTCTTTGTAATGGTGTGCAGCACGGATGTTCAGGAGTTCTGACAGCAGGTTCAGATGGCGTGCATGGGAGTAAATCGGAGGACATTGGGAGGGTCAGTAACAGAAATACTAACGGTTGGTGAAGCGGTTGTTTGCTGGAAGGCAGTAAATAGGAAACCTTGATAGTAGGAGAACTGACGGTTTGTGATTAGGTTGTCTTCTGAAAGATGGTGATGGTAGCCTAGATCTCTTAACTCATACAGATAAAGACAGGACAGTAAAGTGGAAGGCTCCTGTTAAATGTTCGATGTTAGAGTACATTACGTGACTCGGTGACGGAAAAATCTTAAAATGTTTTTTGTGTTAACGTGTATTGCATCTAGAATACATTTGTACTATAAGATCTTTTCTGTGATACGTTGTCAGGCCTTGTAGGAACTGTGAGGGATCTTAAGGTAAAAAACCTCGGAGGCGACTGAATCTTCGTGATCAGGTTGTTGACAGAGGTACCAGGTCTTCCCCTCCATCGATAAATCTTTGGAACTCTACCTTTCCATGTCTTTCGTGACAGTTACCAACTGATATTTTTCTTTTAAAGGCAGGGTTTTCGCTTCCTCCGAAAGTCCTATAATATTTTTTCTCTTTTCTTTTGACTTTTCTATCTCTAGCCATTTTCATATCATGTCTCAGTCCTTGTCTCTATGGAGACTTCTGTCCATGAATGGAGCCTTCGACACAAGGAAAAGAAAAATATAACTTAACCATAGGAACTGGTGGTACAAGTACCAGAGCACAGCTGAGGCTCGTGTCTCCTATGGAGGTACAGATATGCCACTTGTACAGGTATTCAGCACAAGATTTATGTACAATTCTGGATGAATAAAGAGGTGACATGTTATCAAGCCTTAGGAATCCTCCGAGAGACTGACTGGCTGAGAGTTTGGTGTCTGACCACAAATACAGCAACTACTCTACGTTGGAGACTTGCACGAGATGCAGAAAGTGGTCCTTCTCATGGATTGTCTTTCAGATGAGCATGCGTGTGTGTGTGTGTGATCACCATTTGCATGTTACAGGGAGGCAGTTTTACACTCATGTTCCCTGCCTCTTAACCTTTTATATATGTACCTTGTCTTTACTCCTATGTGTGTATGCACAGCCAGGTACCCATTTATAGACCAGTCCCGAGAGGAGGATGAACGACTGGGTTGGGTGTAGACCGACCACAACGCCCAGGACTCGGAACCGTGCGGGTTCGACCACGGGCTGACCCATGATGAGTCGTGGTTAGTAACGCTAACCACTGTACTCTGTGTGTATGTGTGTGCGTGTGTGTGTTTTAGAAAAATTGCTAGATAAACCAATAATTTCGCTGACTTAAGGAAACCAAGGGAGTTTCCTAAAACCTGTGACCTACAAACAAGAAGATTACACAGACTATCTTTTTTTTTTTTTTTAATCTCACTGTAGGAGAGGAACACGGAGGTAGAACTCGTCTACAAAATCCCCAGCTCGACATAAGGGAAGCGGGTAATACCAGTCTGCTGCCTGTGCGTAGTCTTCCGTACAAGACAGCTTGGCTGTGCCTTAAAAGCTCATTTGGTTGTTACTATGTGTGTAAGAACTGTATGCATGTAGTTTCAATGTCGTTAATAAGAGTCTCTGAGCGGTAAAGTGTGTCTGGTGAGGACTGCTGTGTGTCAAGGTGTATTAGTGCTTGAAGTGCAGCCCAGAGAGTCCGTCTGGGTGTTGCGGTGTTGGGTGTGTCTAGCGTGGCCGGAAGTTAGGGTCAACTAACTGATGAACGTATCTAACGTTTTGGTGTGAGGATGCGAAAAGCGGCTCGATGGTTATAGCTAGTGGGTAAGCTGTCGCTATATCCCGGGGAAGAGGAAGATAAGAATGTTATGACAAAACATCTAAGAGGAGCAGGAACAGTTGGCTGGAAATCCTTCCATCCTGTATTATCTCCTTCTAGAAGCGTGGGAAGAAGAAACAGGCAAGGGCTTATCTTTAAGACTCTCTCTCTCTCTCTCTCTCTCTCTCTCTCTCTCTCTCTCATTGTGGTACTCACCACTTGCCGCGGCCAAGGCCTCTAGAGGCGTAACCCCGACGCCTGCCAGGGTTTCTTCGTCTGTCGCTGGTCGCGCCCGCCACCAGCAGGACCACTACCACCACCAGTACTCCCACGCGCACTGCAGGATAAGAGGAGTGTGCAAGGCGAGCGTTATGGAACCAGGTGAAAAGAAGCTGGATAAATGGTTAAGGTGGAATGGATGTGTTGTGGTTTGGGCAAGTGTGAGAGGATCGGCCAAGTGAAAAAAAGAAAGAAAGAAAGGAAGGCTGAGGAGATATGCTCTATGGGTACGGAAGGATGGGTAAGGGATGGGGTGTGTATCAGGGGCGTTTCCTGGCCAGGATAATTTACGATTAGCAAGAAGATATGGAGGAAGAGGAGTGCTGTGATCTGAAGACTTTGGCCAAATCGATGAGAGGCGTGGGAGAGTGGGAAGAGGCATGGGAGTGTGTGTGGAGACATGGGAGGGTGTGTGGAGGCGTGGGAGAGTGTGTGAAGACAGGGGAGGAGAAAGTTTCCTGGGCGAAGATGGGTCAGGGTCGTTTAGCTTTAAGCTCTCAACAAGACGCTAGGAGAAGAAGCTAGATGGGAGAGGAGGGGTTGATTGCTTCAGGGTTAATACCATAGGCTTCACTGGTATCAAATGATAAGGACGAAAACCATAAGTTCCACCACCAAAGAAAAATAAGGCTTAGAGCAGCAGGCTTTACTAGTATCAAGTGATGAAGATTAAAGCCATAAGCTTCACCGGGAAAGAAAGAGTAAAAGTAAAGCCATTGGCTCCAGCAGTAACAAATGATATGGAATAAATCCATAATTATCAAAGTCAGAGGGTTCACCAATATCAAATGATAAAGAATGAAGCCATAAGCATCACCAAAGGCGTTACCATTAATAAATGATTTATAATTTCTTTCGCTCTGTCTTCTTTACTAACTCTTAGTTGATGAATGAAAAAGAATTGCCGTATACTGGCAGATATATATATATATATATATATATATATATATATATATATATATATATATATATATATATATATATATCTATATAT